>VZRE01015485.1:647379-747100 GCA_013396775.1 Cephalopterus ornatus | reverse complement strand
GGAGTTTGAGCGAGGCGGGAAACGGCGGAGGCGGCACCGCCGGGAGCGGGATCGGGATCGGACACCGGGCACCACACCGGAGATCGGGCACCACACCAGACACCGGGATCGGGCACCGGGCACCACACAGGACACCGGCATCGAGCACCGCGCTCGGGCACCGGGACCCTACCCCACAGCGGGGTCCGGGCACGGCCTGGGGCTCCCCACCGCGCTCGGCCCGCGGTCCCCGAGCGGCAGGAGCGGCCCCGCTGCCCCCGTAGCGCCCTGCGGTTCCCGGCTCCCCCCCACCCCCAGCCATGTCGGTGGATCCCATGGCCTACGAGGCGCAGTTCTTCGGGTTCACCCCCCAGACGTGCATGCTGCGCGTCTACACCGCCTTCCAGGACTACCTGTTCGAGATGATGCTGGTGGTGGAGGGCGTGATCCTCAAGAAGCTGGACTCGACCCCCAACTGCCAGATCAGCCCTTCGCAGATCCGGAAATGCACCGAGAAGTTCCTGCTCTTCATGAAGGAGCACTTCGACAAACTCTTCGGCAGGATGGAAGAGGTGCTGCTGCAGCTGGTGCTGAACATCCCCAGGAACGTGCTGCTGCCCGAGGACAAGGTGCACGAGCAGTATCCCTGCGGCAAGGAGGAATTCCAGGCGCTGCAGAAGGAGCTGCAGCAGCTGCAGCAGCAGTGCAGGGCCGAGGCGGCCGCGGGGGAGGCTCTGAGGGCCGAGCTGCAGGAGCAGAAGGCTGTCACGGCGGAGCTGGAGAAGATCTTGCAGTGCTTTGATGGGCTTGAGAACATCTGCAGGGAGCACGGGACCGGCAACTTCAAGGAGAGCTTCGCCTTCCTGACGCAGAACTCCAAGAAGCTGCAGAATGCGCTGAAAGACATCAAGGAGAAGAGCGAAAAAATGGAGCAGCATGAGCAGTTATTGTAATGGAAATGCTGGAAAGGCAACAGAAGTCGTTTAGAGAGCTTGCTTAAATGGTAGAGGCTTGTCTTTCCCTTACTCCTCTCATCCTGCCAGGATCTGGACTAAAAGCTGAACCTCCCTAGGGAGGAAATCCTGTAAAATGTAACTCGGATTGGTGATCTGGAATAAATTTTGGGGTGGATAACCTGGCTGTGAAGGTGCCTTCCTGGCCATTGAACGTTACCTTTGAACACAGCACAGCACGTGCCTATTTTAAGGATTAGAAAAAACAGTCTCATTAAGACTTGCAGGAATGTTTAGGTGGGTTTCCAGCCTGATGGCAGTGCAGGTGACGGTGTCATGAGGACATGGGGACTTTTCCAACTTCCCAAGGAGTTGCTTGGTGCTGGCTGTGGTGCCTTTCCCTGTGTTTGAAAAGCCAACAAGTAGGAAGTACCTGGAGGAGAACAACACAGGGATGCTGTTGACAAGGCTCCGATGAGATCTGTTGGCATCAAACAGAATTACAGCCCAGTTCTGGAATCTCAGGATTCCTCACCACTCCTCTTGCAGAGAGGGAACTTGTGTTTCCCTCCACAGGGCAGAAGCCACTGGAGGAAATGAGCACCTACATGAGTTTATGTTGCTTTGCATATGTATTTTGTTGGTTTGTTTTTATTTTTGTTGCCCGGTGTCCTTTTTCTGCTGAATAGCAAAGTTCCTTTTATTCATGTTTAATCAGATTTTCCTGTAAAATTGTTGTGAAGACTGATGAGCTGAAGTTCTTTGAATTCAGTGAAGCTTGTTCTCTCTGTATGTAATTCAAAATCCCTGACAGTTTGTGCATCCTTCCACAGCAGGTTTTACCTATGTTCAATCCTATAGTTATATCAATATTAATTTCTACTTTATTAGCATAGACTTTTGAAAGGCATTAAACTCGTGAATTGTTTTGGACTGACTGCAATTTAAAAAATGTATTAAAAACATAAAATACACTTTGGAATTCTTTCTTCCCTGCTTTCTGAAGACCTCAGCTGGATAAAACCAGTGTCTTGAACCATTATTGCCTCGGTGTGGGACTGGAGACTTGTGAATTCATGCAATAAAAAAGGACTCAGCAGCCACTCCTCAAATCCTCACAGAGGGAATTAAGGTCTGACCTTGAGCTCCAGACCTCTGCAGGAATGTTGGTGTGTGTGGAAATTATTGTTCAGGGGAGGAAAAAGAGGGAATAAGGTTAAAATCGACTTGCTTTTTTAGAAAACAACTTAATGACTTCAAAGTTACCCAGTATTCCCTCACCTGAGCAGTAGAAAAATGTGATTAATGCAACATCCACTGTTGAGAATCTCACTGCAAAATCGTGCCTTTTTCCACCATTACCATCAGTTTTGTTGCAAAACCAAGCAGCTGCTGTCTGTAAATTGACTGCAAATATGTAGATATGGTTTTATTTAATGCTAAATTGGGCAGAGTAACATGTAGAAGATCTCACTTGGCAGCAGAGGGCACCAGCAGCCCAGCGCAGGGCTCGGCTCCACAAAAGCTTGGTCTGTTTTTCCCTCTCTGTGTAACTTTCCTGGGCGCCAACAATTATCGTGTCTCCTCAGAGGAATCGATTTTTTTTTATCGTTAATTAACAGGAGACACTTTTCCTGGGTGTTTCCTGCCAGGAGTGACCACACACGTGTTTGCAGGAGGCAGGATCCTACTGAGTTCATACCCCCCCAACCGCTGTATTTTCCTTTAAAAGAGGAATTATTTCCATTTTCACTCTTTTCTCCTCTCCTGACGAGGCAGCTCCCACCGTGCCAGGGTCCTCCCCAGTCCATTCCTCACAGCTGGAAGGGTGGGGGAGCAGGGAGGACTGGGCACGATGGTTGTGCTGGGATGCACCCACAGCCTGACCCCTGGGGTGTTGGTTTGCTGCCGTATCATCAAACAGGGAAATATGGCAAGAACTAAATCTGATATTGAACATCCCACCCTCCTGCCGTGGAAATCCACCCGTGCCAGCCCCACACCCTCCTGGGAATGCCCCTTTCCTGCCTGCTCCCAGAAGTGACGTCCTGCCACGTGTGCTCCCGTCACTGCGGTCACCACAATTAAATATTTCACAATTAATTATATCCTGATGCTCCCGGAGCAGTGCTGGAGGCACCTTTGGCCAGGACCCACCCCCCTCAGGCAGCAGGCTCGTGGAACAATGGAGTTGTTTGGGTTGGAAAAACCCTCTGGGATCATGGAGTCCAACCACTGCACACCACTGACCATGTCCCCAAGTGCCACATCCACGTTTCCCATGGGACTGGTGGGGCATTTCCAACCCCAAATCACATCCATGTGTTTGTGGTCCCCCTCGAGGTTCAGACCTCTTTGAGCAGCTCCACATACCTCGACTCCATCCTCTGTCCGCAGTTGTCCCGCTCTCCAGAGGCTCCCGCCCCTCCAGAGGCAGATCCGGAGTGTTGGAGCAGCAGTGCCCATGCCACACGTCCCATCAGTGGCAGCAGGGACAGGTTGCACCCGGCTGCTGCAGGAGCAGGACCTGGGAATGGCTTGGAGAGGAAGGGGAGAACTTCCACATGGATGATTTTAATGCTCCCTTTCCCTCCGTGCTCGTGCGGAGCCGGAAGGTTCAGAGCCCCAGGCCGGGAATGAGGTGCTTCGTAACACCCGAGGTAAGAAACACAACCAGCTGCTGTTAAAATGTTACCAAGAGCCTTTTGCAGGGGAAACAGCCTCATTGTTGGGCACTTGGTCCAAGGAAACCCCCTCAGCAGAGCTGGGATCTGAGGGGAACAAACCCACTGGTTTTTCCTACCAGGATAACACACAGTCCTGAGCCAGGGGCATGCAGCAGCCCCAAAACTCCGTGGGGCTGGGGGTGTCCTCACAGCTGGATACGCCTTTGGATGGGAAACAGCTTTGAGCCCCAGTGGCTACTGGGACTATCAGGCTTCCAGCACAACCCACCACAGGGAATAAAAGCATTTGCAGCTGGATTTGCAGCAGGTGAGGTGAAGCAGGGAAGGAGCCAGCACTGTGTCCCAGGGGTGGTGGTGTCCCCAAAATGCCCTGCAAACCCCTGGGGTTCAGTACGCAGTATAAGGAGGAAAAAGAAGCACAAAATCAAGAATAATTCTGGCAGCATTCACAGCCTGTTGAGCTGAGCAGTGCAGCCCTCCTTGACTTAGACACTGAGTGATGGTGTAATTAGCAGCCCTTAATGAACCCACACCTGGCAAAATGCCAGCCTGGGGCTGGGGGAGGGGAGGGTACCATATGCCTCCTCATTAAAAGCTTTAATTACAGGCAGGAAATGCTGGTGGCAGCCACACACTTGAATTGCTTCACCTCAAGCTGGCCGCGGGTCAGCTCCTGCCTTTGCCATCCCAGAGTGGCTCAGGGCTCCCATTCCTGTCCCCATCCCACAGCAGGGCTGGAGGGACCAACAGGGCAGGGGGAAATGGTAATTTTTCATTATAATGATGAAAAAATGACCCTGTTATTCAAAAAAACTTTCTTTCACGGGGATTTTGGCTGGCACAGACTGAGCAAGAGCATCTCACTGCCTAAATAACCACGTGGAACCTCCAGATCCAAACTGATCGAGATGGACAGGCAGGGAGGCAGAGACAGCTGGGTGCCGGGAGTTATCCCAGCTGGTGAGAGCAGCAGCAATTCCCTGATGTGTTTGCACATCACACACCGTGAAATCGGCGGGGAGGGAACACACCAAGTGCCCCGGTGGGATTTCTGGAGAGCTGCCCCAGTGCTGCCTCCCCCTGCACCCCAGAGCTGGCAATAAAATAAATGGGGCACAGAAAATGGGCGTTCAGCTCCCATCAGTGGCAAAACAGCGATTCACTCAAGCGAAGAAACTCGGCTGGGGCTTAGCTGCTGATGACTCCTGGCCCCTGTTTGCCGGACCTCCCTGGAAACTGTTTTAGAGAAGAACACTGCAAATGGCTTTTTCATGCTCCAGGAGAAGTAAAGAAAAAACATGGAAATGTTTGGCAACAAAGGAATCGCTTTTTTATATATAAGATTTATTTTTTTTCCCCCCCTAATTAAGCCATTGGAAAGAGGGGATGGGATTAAAGAGGTTCTGCTGGAGGGAAGCCTTGGAGGCAGCTGTGCTCGGTGTGGAGCAGCATGGAAAACAATAGAGGGTGAAGTTTATGGTTCCCCTTTGCTGGGGACAGGAAAAATGATGTCCCTCACACACCCTGTATGGCTTTGGCTGCTTCCCTGGCCATTCCTCCTGCCCTGCACTCATCCTCCCCACACTGCAGTTGGGTTTGGGTTGGAAGGCACCTCAAAGATCATCCATTCCAATCTCCCCTGCCATGGGGCAGGGACACCTTCCACTAGACCAGGCTGCTACAAAATCACTGTAGGAAATTTAATTTCAGCCTGAAGAGGAAAAAAAAAATTATAATAAACTAAGCAAAAAATTAGAGGAATAACATCAAGGCGAGATGGAGCCTTTGGAGGTCATTTCCCTGGATGAATCCTGCCCCAAAACTGAACACTTTGGACCCAGTGGTCCCACAGCTGTGACCCCTCTGCTTGGTGCCCTCACACCCACCAGGAGCTCTGATCATTTTTGTCCCCTTCCCCAGCAGCTCCCCTGCCCACCCCCGCTGTGTGCCCCTTGCCCAGGCAGCTGTGCCTCCAGCTCCCCTTCTCTTGGGGATTTTATTACCTCTGCTTTCCCAGCTGAAAGGAAATTCTCCCCCTGCTTCGCCTGCTTATCCCTCCTGGGCTCTTATTACTCCCACTTCCACAAGTCAGGGTATTATTCCCTCCTGTCACCTTAATTTCCAGTAATTAGTATTTGGTATAATGCTGCAGCAGATGGCAGCTCTTAATGAACACTATAGTAAGCACAAAATTATAATTTACTGCTCAAGAAATCCATTTTGGTTTGCAAGAAAACGAGGGGGGAGCGGCTTCCAAGCCATTTACCTGGCTGGATCCAATCCCAAATCGAGTCCCCAGCAAGATCCTATATGACCATAAGCCTCAGGGGCATTAAGTGGCCCTGTGGGGCACGTCACTGACCGTGTCTCAGGGTGGGATATTCAGTGGTGGCAGTGATGTGACCCCTCCAGGACACTGCATCCCTGGGGAACCATATGCCTTGGATCCACCTGGAGTGGGAAACAGCATTAATCTGGGGAAATGCTTGTGCGGTAAGGTGCCTCTGATGTCCCCATTCCCCACCCGAGCCTCTGCTGGTCCCCCTTAGGGAGCTGTTTTCCTTTCTTTTGTGGTGGTGGTTGCCAGCAATTTATACAGCCACCAACTAACAGGTGGCTTTGGCACTAACAGTTACCGGGCCCATCCTGTGTCTGGGCAGAACACACAATCCCAGGATGGTTTGGGTTGGAAGAGACCTTAAAGATCATCCAGTTCCACCCCCTGCCATGGGCAGGGACACCTTCCACTATCCCAGGTTGCTCCAAGCCCCGTCCAACCTGGCCTTGGACACTTCCAGGGATGAGGCAGCCACAGCTGCTCTGGGCAACCTGTGCCAGGGCCTCCCCACCCTCACAGGGAAGAATTTCTTCCCAATATCCCATCTAACCCTGCCCTCTGTCAGTTGAAGCCATTCCCCCTTGTTCTCTCACCCCACCCCTTGTCCCCAGTCCCTCTGCAGCTCTCCTGCAGCCCCTTTAGGCACTGGAAGGGGCTCTCAGGTCTCCCCAGTGCCTTCCCTTCTCCAGGTGAATACCCCCAACTCTCCCAGCTCTCCAACATCAGTGACAGGGAATAAAGGCAGATACCTTCACCTCTTTTTTTTCTTTTTTGGTAATATAAGAACAAGAGGAGTGCAGTGCCCCTGGATGCCTGTCCTGGAGGAAGGTCCCTGGAGCAGTGTGGGGTCAGCCAGACAGTCCTGTCCCATGGCACCAGAAAAACCCAGGATTTGCTGTGATTTCCACAACCAAGCCATGTGAGTTCTAACCCAGATCAGCCCCAACCCTTCTTCAAAGCAAATTGCACATTTCTCTTGAAGTAAATGGAATTAAGGCAAGAAAACTTCCCCGGCCCCATTGCAGCAAGAGGCTGTAACAGTTGGGGATGTGTCACCTGAGCACGATCTGTCCCTGAGCCTCTTCATCCAGGAAAACCCAGACAGGGAAAGTGGGATGAAAGGAAGCCCTCCAAGCCCCTCTCTGCTGTAGCTAAAAGCAGAGACTAGGTTTAAGCAGAAGAGAGAACACGAGAGCATCACCCAGCCCCACTCTAGGAACTGCACTTACACCCAGTGTCATCTCTGTGGACTTTATTGTCATTTTCTCCTCAGTTCTACAGTACAAAAGCATGCAAAAAATAGCCTCTCTCTTCATGGTACATATTTACAGTGTAACAGCCACGTGCTGTTACAGTTCTGAGTGCATTTACATCATGCTTGAGTCATAGCAGAGCACACACAGGGTCAGAGACCGAACACAGAGGGGAACAAGAGACTTAAATTAGAACAGGCCTAGAAATCGGAAACAGCAGCAAAAATACGGCACAGAGGATCTGAATGACACCCTCAGAAGTTGCAATCTGGTTTTTTTTCTTGAATTTACATCAGTTTTTTTGGAAAGCTTTGACTGATGGCTTGTGGTTACTGCCTGAGGGCCTGGGCATCTGTGAGCAGCAGCTCTGAGTGTGTACATGGCTTTTCTTCAGGAAGGAGAGGAGCAAGGCAGCAACTGTCCAGCTGCTTTCCTTCCCTCATCCTATGGAAGGCTGCATTCAGAGCAACAGGGTCATGGGATAATCCAGGTTAATTCAGCTTGGGAGGGGCTTGAGCAGAGCAGGTCTCTGGGCCACAAAGGAATCCCTTCCACTGCTGTGCTCAGCAAACTTCACTGTAAATGTGCCCTGGTAAAGCAGGAAAGTTTGGCACCCAAACTCAGTTATATTTACACACAAAACCTCCACTATCTGCTTTCCAGTCTCCCTGCTGGACACTGGACACAGGGGTGCTCCCAGCGGGATCCCCCAGCACAGTTCTCCTGGCTCTGGAAATGTTTTTACACTTACTGAGATCCCCATCCCCTGGGGGCAGAAAGGCTCCTGCCTCCCCTGTCAGTGCTATCCCACACAGAGCTGGGATCACCCATCCCAAACCAGGAGCAGCTTTGCTTTTTGTGGCAGAACAGTAACACTGAGCAGCTCCCAAAGCACTGGAGATGGGGGCTCTGCACCTGGAATCATGGATGAAGGTGTCCAAGACCATAAATGATCCCATTAGATTGCACTGCCAGTCTGCCCAGAGACAACCCTGGAGAGACAACCCCCATGACTGTCCTTGCTCTGGAGCTCCTGCATTACCTGTACCATCAGAGGACACCTTGCAGTCATGCAACAGCCTCTCACATGCACGAGAACACCCAAAGCCGTGGGATGCTGTTGCAGCCGACAGGGATGAGGGGCTCTGAGAATGAGCAAGGGCAGCCACGACCCTTGGAGAGTGCCTGGGTCTATAAGGGGCTGAGACAAAGCCCCTGGACTGGTGGGACAAAGCTCCTGGTGTTTTTGGGCAGGGAAAGCATGGAGCTGGAGAGGGCAAACAAGCTCCCAGCCACACAGCACAGATGGAGGAAATCCTCCCCTGGCCCCTGTGGCAGATCTGCCCTTGCCGATGCCTTCAGGACACAGGGTTGTGCTGAAGGAACATGAAATTTTCCCCACTGGCTCCTCCTTGCAAGTCTGGCAACAAATAAGAAATTAAATCCCATCCTGGGAGTTGTTTTGTCGAGCCACAATTTGTTTTGCATGGAGCAGCTCCACTGTCCCCTGCCGGGCTCCCTTTGGATGCAGCTGGACACAAAATCTGCCTTCCCACCACCAGCCCTGGTGTTGAAAACCTCATTTATTTGCAAGTGTGACCTTCATAGCAACACATTCCTGCCCAAAGGGTTAAAGACATGGATTGAGCATTCCTCCTTGCCAGACAGGAGAGACTAGACCAGGATTTTTGCTTAGCAAACTGAAGGCCTAGAGCTCTTAGCTGAGCAAGACAAAGAAATCTACTTCCTGCTATTTCCCCCAAAAGAGAAATTTCCTTCAAAGTCCCTCAGCATTCCCAAGCTGGAAAAGCTGACAGAGCCAATGGTGCTATTGTGCTGTGGGAAAGAGGAGCCCTCCTTGAGACTCAGAGCCCAGCTAACAGAGTTCAGATCATCCTGGTGCTCCAGGAGCAGCACAGGCAAGTGAGGATTTGGAGAGGAAAAATCCAGAGCACACACAAAAGCATCAGAACATGCCCATACCAGCTCTTCTTGCTTCTTGGAGCCCACACTGAACCCCATCCCCTCAATCACAGACAGAAGCAGACAAATATTTACCCATCCAGCTAAAGAGAATCCTTTTCCTCAACAGCTCAAAGTGCTGCCTTGCCAGAGATGTTTATTTTCAAATAAACACTCTCTTTAGTCTCTTCCTTTCTTCAGAGCAGAACCAGCATTGCTCCAAGCTGCTCCGACACACACCCAAACAAGGATTTCATTGCAGCTGAGTGAGAAGTAGAGCCTATTTTTGCCTCTCTGAGTGTTTCTCTTGCTGCCGGGTACCTTTTTCATCTCATTTCATGCAAGTTTTCAGGCTGCTGTTTGTGATGCAATAGGGGTGATTTCTGGAGGGATAGAGACTGTTGGCAGGTTTGCTGAAGAAGCAAGGTATGACATGAGCTCAGCTGTACAACTCTGGCTCCTTCCTGGACCTGTGGGAACAGCTTCAGAAGGATTTCTTTCAGCTGAAAGGGCAAATATTTCGAAGTACATTTTGGGATAATGATAAAAAAAACATCCATTCCCCTCCAAAACTGAAGTGATGCTTTAGCTACCACTAAAGGAACACGACATGGAGTTAATTTGTAAATTATAATTTGTTTGGCTGCATTAATTGAGGCTGAGAACAGTCCTTGCCCTGCCAGCTCCCACCCCTTGGGCATCACTAAAATAACCCCAGCTGCCTGGATTAGCAAATTATTCTTACCACCTATTAAAAATAGAAGAACAAGAACCCCATGTCTGCATTCTTAAAGCTCTTTGAGCACAACCCAAGTATTGCCTAGGCCTCAGAAGTCGCACAGGGGTAAGGATGATCAGCACTCCCTTTTCTCCCAGAGGTAAGGCGCCTTCCTGAGATGTGACCTTGCCCCAAGGCCACTGCTCTGGGGACACCACTTGGAGAAAGCCCTTTTTCCCCCCAGACTGGAGGACAGTTCGTCCAGCTTGGCCCCTGGTGTGCAGCAGGAGCTGGTGGCACCCTAGCACAGCCCAGGTTGTATCCAGAGGCCTCCCCTTCCCACAGGCAGCGGATCCTCCTGGCCACTCTTTTCCATCTGCAGAGCCCCCTGTGCCCTCAGACCTGCTGAGTCCCCATCTCCACTTTCACTCCCTGTCTCAGGGTACTTAAATCTTCATCACAAGGCAGCAGGATCCCAGCAAAAGGTCCGGTGTCCCGGTGGGATGGATCAGCTGATGCAGGCCCAGGGTCCCTTGGAGGATGCTGAGCACAGGCAGACTCACAGACAGGCAGGGTTTAGCACCTGGAGGCAGCAGTGCAGAGCTCAGGCCCACAGCAGTAACCTTTCCAGGATCCAACATCATTGCCAGCTTTAAATATTAAAGGTCTCCTCAGTGAAATCCATTAGATGCAATATTATTTCCCAATTTGCCAATATTTACAGGTGAGATGTGACTGCTGGGCATCCCACTGGCTGAGGATGAGGGAGGGGAGGTGACAGGCTGGGGACAGGCAGAAGGCACTGGCAGCAAAGCCCAGCTATGAAAACATTGGGAACCACCAAGATAGATCACAGCAAACAGAACAGGAACACCAGTACACACCAGTCACTACCAACAACCCCTGTACATGTATCTCCTTGCACAAAAAACTAAGGAACAAAGTCCTCAGGTTTAAACCTAAAAAAAAAAAAAAATGACAGTAAGATGATTGTGTAGGAAACAAATGTAATCATGTCCTTTATTTAAGTGCTATAAAATAAGATTCCAATCCCATTGGCTTCCCAAGGGCATGTTCAGACCCCGCAAAGCTCAAGGGAAAATAATGACATATATTCTGATGAATTGATGTCACTGGTTTTTACTCTCTGAATGCAAGAGTGGAATTCCTGATTATCCACACAAGTCCATTCAGTCAACAGCCATGGAAATGGCTGCATTTCCTTTTTCAAGTGCAATCTCTCACCTGTTGTCAAACTGTAGAGATGAAGCTTCTAATCCCAAGTTTAGAAGCAATCTATGGATAAAATAGCAGCATCAGCACATGCATAAAAATTACAGTCTTAAAATAAACCGAAAAATTAAAGCCTTAAAAAAATAAATCAAAAGATCAAGTTGTGATCTTGTGTTCTGTAGCTTTCCTCAGCCTAAAAACCCTCCACTAACACTTTGCATCCTAGGGAGCTCTCCCAGTTTGGGTGGTTTTCAGGAAATTAATGTTTAAAATCAGCAGGTTCACAAGCTAAGAGATGAGCGAGGGAAATGAAAGAGATTAAATAATCCCCAAACCTGCAGCTCTCTTCAGCTTGAGGACAAGGTCCGTGGCTGCAGGACTGGGTGCAGCTGACGGGGGGCATTCCCAGCTCTTTGGGAAGAGCAGCCTTGGCTAGCAGGTGTCCCTGGTGCACTAAGCTGTTCCATGTAGCAGCATATCCCCATGCTCCAGAGCTCTGTGACATTCCAAGGCTCACTGCATGGTGTAACTTCTGCTTCACAACACTGCCCTGACCAAAGCAAGGAGGATTGACAACTGTGCAAAACTGAGGGGCAAGAGGAGAAGGGAAAGAAAAAAAAAAGAGAAAGAAAGGCATAGGGAGGGAGAGTGTTCACTCCAAAAGCAAGATCTCATCCTCATTTTACTGACACCCAAATTCTGCCATCAGCTCCACACCAGGAGCAGGACTGTGTCCTGACACACAGAAGTGCTTTACTTGTGCATTCAACAAAACAGTTGCCCTCTGATACAAAACCTGCCTCCAACGTCATTTTTCATCCTGATGCTTGAAATAAGGAGAATGCAAAAACGCAAGGAAAAAGCCTCTGGGTTGAAGGACCCCTGAGACCACAAATAAACCCACATTCCTCAGCCAAGG
This sequence comes from Cephalopterus ornatus, assembly GCA_013396775.1. Taxonomy (NCBI): domain Eukaryota; kingdom Metazoa; phylum Chordata; class Aves; order Passeriformes; family Cotingidae; genus Cephalopterus; species Cephalopterus ornatus. The sequence goes on along the minus strand of VZRE01015485.1, from coordinate 735,058 downwards.
CACCCAAGGACAGAGCCCACAGGTGAAGCACAAGTGGAGAGCAAGGCACACACGGAGGGGGGCATGGACACCTCGCCCGAGGACTCGCTCTGCTCCTTCTGGCTGCTCTGCTCCTCCTGCCTGGTTTTCTGGGTGGGTCCCATTTTGGTGGTTTTTGTTTGGTTGTGTTTTTTGCTTTGCAGGCCCCAGAGGGGGTGATGAGGGCGATGGTGCTACACAACACCACGATGGGCACAACAGCAGCAGCACGTGCGTGACCGGCCGGGCGGCCTCAGGACGTGGCTTCGTCTTCACACACGTCGGGCAGCTCCGGGTCCCTGGCTCCTTCTCTGCTCCCTTGTTTTCTACAGGAATGGCAAAGGAACGAAGAGATTACAGGCACAGAGCAACGCAGCGGGTGTTTTGTCCAACCCAAGTCAGCAATGCCAATATTAAGAGGGAATAGCAATGAACCGGCCTGTTGTGCTGGTACCACAAAAACACCTCAGCAATATCCCTGCAGTAATGTGAAGCTTGTGCCTGGACACTTGCTTGGTCTCTGCACCCCAAAACCTGAGCTTTGCACTTCCCTGAATGCCCTTCTCCAGCTGCAGCATCACAAGGAGGTATCTGGATCTTGGGGAAAGTCCTGCAGACCAGCAGCAATGTTTTCAAATTATCCAGTTTGTATTTGGAGAGTTCTGGCTTGATTTCCTTTAATCTGATTTTTTTTACAAAGATCAGAGGGATGGCTTGATCCCATAACTGCTTCTCCAAAGCCCCACTGTAAATGGCAATAAAACTAAATGTTTCCCCCAGAGCTCAGTTTGTCCTACACAAAAACTGTGTGATTTCAGCTTCTGTGAGTTTGTCTGGTCCCCAAAACAGCAGTACCCCAATCCTGAGAGCAGCAGTCACAGAATTATAACTATAGTAACTTACTTGCATTGCTCATTCACCACGACACCTTTGGCCTTTTCCTCCTACTCCTAATTTCTAATGCTTTCTCATGTAGAAGGCTTGAGCTGTACCTGCACTCTGGGGCATCCTTGATGAGCAGCACCTCCACCCAGCCCAGCCATCCATAGACAGCCCACGGCCAAGATTTGACCAGAGAAAGCTGTCACTGCTCTGGACTGGATGGAGAAAAGGGGATACCTCCAGCTGCCATCCACAACATCCCACAGCAGTGACCCATGGCAGGCCGATGCCTTCACCTAAAACACCCATTTCTCCATCATGAAGACATCCACAACATCAAGAATCCGTGTCTCCCAGGGTGTCCAGCCTCACTGAGGGCAGCCTGGCTGCACCATGGAGTCATGGAATGGGTTGGGTTGGAAGGGGGACCCTAATGCTCATCTTGTTCCAACCTCCCTGCTGTGGGCAGGGACACTTCCAACTAGACCAGGTTGCACAGAGCCCCATCCAACCTGGCCTTGAACATTTCCAGGGTGGGGCATCCACAACTTCCCTGGGCAACCTGCTCCAGGGAATTCTGCAGGAGAATCTGCACGGACAAGCCAGCCCTGCTGTGGAGCATCAGCCCTGCTGTGGAGCATCAGCACTGCTGCATGTGTCTGGAGCACACAGCATTTGGGAAACGTGGGTTTGGAGCTCTGTCTGGGAACAACACTGAAAGGACACACAGGGCTAAACCAATTTTTCAAGAAACCAGAAATGATCAAAAATCACGTTCCTTTTTCCCTCTCCTCCAGCAAAGCCCTGCAATAAACCTGACCTTGAACCCAGGGACCATTTCCCTGCAGGGGATGCTGAGGAACAGCTCTGTCTTCAGTGCCTGTCATCACCCTCTCTAAATGACTAATTACCGCATTTAGCAGCAGAGGCTCTGCTCTCTGGCACAGTCCAGCATATCCTGCTGCTCCTGCTCCCTGCCTGGGGTGTGTTCGATGTTCCCCCACCACCCCGAGCAGCCCCTGCCTCCCCAAACACCTTGTGTCAGGGTGAAAGGACCCTCACGGTGGCAAACACCAGCCAAAAACCTCGGGCTGCCCGTGGAGCAGCAGAGATCAGGGCACCAGCGCTCCACAGTCTGCACAGGAACCTTGCTCATGCTGTGAGGCCTGAGGCTGGATGTGAATCTCCGTTAAATTACCCTTTGTAAGAAATAAGACTGTATTCCTGCTACATTTTCTAAGCCACAGGCCAGCAGAGTGCAATTATCCAGGAGAGGACGTGGTTGTTCCCACGGGAGCTGCAGGGAGATCACAGACACTGAGGGTTCACACCGTGTTCTGTGTCCAGCAGGGAACAAGCTCACAGCACCTCCCTCCAAAACACAGGACAGGGATGGAGTGGGACAACCGACTGAATCACAGCACATACACACTTCCCTGGCAAGTGCTTAATTCCTCCACTGAGCCCCTACTAAATACCAACAGTCTGCCCTCATCCAGGCTGCTGAAGTCCCTTCCTGCCCATGGAAAGGGCAGCAGCAGGCAGTGGCACCAGCTGTCCCCGCCGGCGCCACGTCAGTCCCCATCCTCCTCCCCTGCCTTCTCCTAACTATTTTTGGAGAATCTCTGCAAGTCCTTCCTCACTCAGAGCAGGCGACATCCTGGCTCTGGCTCATCCATTTGTCTTGGAGTGATAAACCAGGAGCCAGGCAGAGTCTCCAGAGCGCCGGAGCTGCTCCCAAAGGTATTCAGAGCTGTGCAGCTCTTTCCCAGTCTCTCAGCTGAGCCCAGATCTTCCCAGGCCCAGCTGGAGGCTGTGTCCTGCCTAAGCACTGGATCCTGGGACTTCACACCAAGATGTTCGTAAGCAGCTTGTCATGGGTTGCATTAATGCTATTTTGTTATTTAACTGATTTAACTGGCCTAATCACTTCCTAGAAGGGTCTGTGCAAGTGGTTGGACAGATGACCACGACTTGATGAAGCCCTGGCTGAGGTGGGGCTGGGCGGTCACCTGGAGCAACCAATTTCAGTCTTCTCAGTGCTGCACCAGAGGCAGAGGCACAGGGGAGCATCTGGAGCAGAGATGGCTCCAGCTCTATTTCTCTTGCATCATCACTAAATATCAAACCTGAGCCCAAATTCCAAAGCTCAGCCTTTCCAGAATTCTGCAGCTATTCCCTCTGATAACGTGGGGCTGAGCACCAGTTCCTGCTAACAACTCCCTGGCTTTTTTCACCCCTCCCTCCCTAAAAGCAGTTGAAATGCCAAAGAATCACACATAGTAATAATAATAAAAAGCATTCATAAACATTAGTGTCACACACACAGAACGAGTGCAGCAAAACTGCTCCTACAGGAAGGAACGATGGAGCCAAATGTTCTCACTACCACACAAATCACACAGGCTGAGGAGGGGACACACAGGCTGAGGGGGTTTCTACAGCACCCAGGGGAAACACAGACATGGAATTACCTTAAAGATGGATGCAAATGTACGGATGTGTTTAAGAGGAATCTGTCCCTGAGAGCAAAACAATGAGACAAAGGAAGAAAGTGATCATGAAGATGATGGCAGCAGGCAAAGGAGCTTGTATTTCTGTGCCTTAACCAGGCTAGTGAGCAGAGTGGAATGGAGGAAGGAGCACCAGCCACATTTACTTGCAGCCTGGAGGGCAGATGAGAACAGGCACTGGTACAAACCCACTCCAGCCCCTACCACTGCTGAAAGCTCCAGACAGCTTCCAGCTGATGTCCCTGGGCCATGTAATTTGGCTCTTCTGGAGGTTCTGTATCCTATCATGGCCTGGCATCACCACTACATGCAATGGGGCAGAGCCACAGGAGCAGTGGGGCCCTCGCTGGAGGGACCCACCGATGGTGGGTCATTCCAGAGGAAAATCCTGTGCCACAGCCTTGGTCCTGTGAGGATACCTACCTGCATGTGGGGCATGGCTCTTCCCACAAGACATGCAGTTCTCTCTGCAGTGAAAACTGGTAAGGCTTTTGGTTGGGTTTCACTCTGTTCTGACAGCACTGATGTGGTCCCTACCCAAAATGTCCCCTGGACTGGAGAGACAGACACCGAGAACCAACAGAGACCAAGGGAGCATCTTTAGTGGAAACATCTGGCAAATTTAAACCCAGCCTGCAGTTCTTCCCTTGTCAAAGCTGATGCTGTCATCTTGGCTGCCCTAGGAGAACCTCTGCAGCCTATTTTTGAGCAGCCCTATGGCACTGAGCCCTGGAACTTTCTCAGCACAGAGTCCCTGCAAGGCAGGTACCTCCAGGCTGCTTTGGGAGAAGCTGTTTCTGCTTGGAGACCTGGGTCAGACATTTTTTTTACCTCCTTTTCCCCCTTGGCTTCCTCACGCCTAACTTACATGGATAATATGGCCTTAAGAGCAGTGATGGCTCTTTTGCTCTCTTTTTGGGAAGGCTGGAAACAGGGTAGGCTTTTTAAACACCAACTTATTCCCCATATAGGAGGTGACAACCACATTTCATCAATAGCAATAGCAGCCATAATGGGAAAGTAAATTGGGTCTGTCAAAACACAGCAATTAATTTGATAGGTAGTAGTTGCAATAAATGAGAGCAATAAAATGTGGTGAAGCCAGTGCTGACTCAATTAGGAAAAATCTGGAGCAGGCAGAAGAAATGCAGCAAACACAAACCCAGAACTCAGCTGTGAACAGCTGGGCTTAAAAAAAAACCCACTGTGAAACTGGAAAATTAGAAAGGATTAGTTGCTTCTGCAGCCACTGTTAATGATGGGCTTGAACCTGGCCACAGTCTGCAGGACCTGCAGGGCTCCGTGAATCACTGCCTCTCTGGGAGATCCCGCATGAAAGGCAGGATCTAGGGACACCTGGACACCACCCAGGTGACAGGGTAAGGTGGCAGCTGGCAGTACTCACATGGCTCTGGGTGTGCAAAACAAGAACTGCTAAATGGAGGCATCTTCATTTCAGTTCCTCTCCACCTGCTGAGTGTGCCTGCACTTAACAGCTGCCTTTTAAACTGGTCAGCGCTGATAAACAGAGCAATAAATAACAGCCAGGAGAGGGTTTGCTTCTTCCAGGAGTGCTAAAAAAGCCTTCTTTCCTTCCAGTATTAACTTAAGAACTACTTCAAATCATGGGTGTCTTAATGGTGTCCTCTAAAGGAACCAAGGCTACTAACGTGAAATCCCCCCTGCTATTGCACGAAGCATTTCCAGCAACAGAGCCCAGCACCCTGCGTAGGTAATGCAGGGAGAAATGAAAAAAGATTCAGCCACATGATTCAGCTTCCTCCTCTCCAAATCCCAACGAGTGAGCTTGAAGGACGGCTCCATTTTAGGAATCATCAATTAGGCATCAAATGCCAGAAAGCAGGCTCAGCTGCCAGAGGATTTCCTGCAAGATATATCCTCAGAATGGGCACAGATATAAGATGCTTGAAGCAGCAGTGAGTGGGGCTCTGGCAATTTCACATTCAGCCCAATTAAATAAACTGAACACGAAACTGGAGTTTTCTAATTGCTTTTATTTTTCTCTTCTGCAGAAACACAACAAGTTATTTCCTACCTATAACTAGAAAGAAGGAGATGCAATTACAAAAGCTGATTTAGCTCTCTCTAAAGACATTGCCACTGGGGAGGAGGAGCTCTGGAGAGGAGAGCTTGGGAATGTGTGGCTCATTTTTGTCTCAGCTCCTTGTGGGCAACCACATGTCCAGAGAGCAGCGATGGCTGCAGGCACTGCCCTTCTGCCAGCTCCCACTGCTGCGGTCCCCTGTCCAGCTACAAGGGTGCTGGACATGCAGAACCCCTGCAGAGCCTTTACTACAACAATATTCTCCGTTCCTGCAAGGTCCTAAAAATTTATAGCAATGCAGACTCACTTGAAATTTATTTTAACTAACACAGCGCTATTCATAACATTGGCACTGATGTTATATTTTATATGTGTATTAAGGGGCGTTTTTTCCTAGGGGACAACCCACTATGAATTAAGGACTGGATGAGCTTAGTGTCTACTCTGTTTGTCCCTGTGGAAATAACACTGTAATCAAGAGATAACTCACTGAACAATGAACATTCCCATTTAGACTCGGTTCACTTACAATTAATGTCACCAGATTCAACACATCTATTTAAATTTGAAGCAATTTTCATTAGATTCAGCCAGTAAAGCATTTTCCAAAGTTTGAAATACTAATAACCCACATGCCTTAAAAGGAGCATCCCTGCTGTTGTGTTTAATATACAACACTTTGTTGAAGAGACTTGGCCAATGTTTTCCTTTTAAACGGAAGGGATTTGAGATGGGTTCTCAAAGCTCCAGTTGTGCATGAATTAATTTAGGATAAAGTCAATTGTTACTGCCAAAAACTGGCACTGATGGCATGAGACTGAGAAATTAAGAGCAGGGATTAGTGCAGTGGAGAACTGGCACATTCAAAGGCCATTCACAATAATTTTGGACATTGAACTGGCAGGGCAGAGGCCAGCCCAGCACGGCCACAGCTCCATCCCTGGCCTGAAATGGTTTTGTAAACTAAGGGCACTGGACACAGCAGCACAAAAGTGGAAATGATACACTTATAAAAAACCCCCTTTTAGTCTGTACAAGGAGCCTGAATAAAACAAGGCTGGAATGAGCAGAGACAGCCAAAGATGCTGGGTTTGTATAAGCTGAGAAGAATTTGCCCAGCAACTTTAGAAAGGAGGCAAACAAAAGTGGAGGCTTACAGCTCATCTTGAAGGCCTAAAATGATTTTAAAGAGGATTAGACATTGATTATGTGGCTGATCAGAAGCTTCACATCTATGTGAGATCAAATGAAACTTTACTTAATCTGGGAAGAGAATAAAGCACCAGCTCCAGACAGGAACTAGCCACAGGGTTAAGGAGTTTTCCCACTAGATGGGTAGTTGGTGGCACAGGTTTTCAAGCATCTCAAGTGAAGGTGGGAGGAAACAGGTCCATTTTGGAAATAGGCTCAGTGTGATCACCTTGAAATATCAGTTCAGACCGGGTTTGAAAAGAAGAAATCCTGCCTTGCCCTGAGTGAGCTGCCTGGGACAGTGGGAAGGATAAAATACATTTTTCTTCAAATTTAGTAAATGTTTCCTCATCTCAGAGTAATGCAATGCAGGGACCAGGAATGGTAGTGAAGATATGGGTAGGGACGTGTGTCCAATTAGCAATAACTAATTTGGAAGGCAATGAGCCAAGAGAAACAAATGAGGACAAATCCCTTGTGCTAAGCTGGCAAAGGAGCTGTGACTGCCACGCTCCAGAAATGTCCCACAGCAGCACTCATGCATAGGGTGTTAAAATGTTAAAGTGGTGTCTGGCCCTGGACTCCAAGGCAGAGTCTTTAGTGAAGTCCCCAATACACAGTTGGGACCTAAAGCATTATCATCCTTAATTGAGCTGAGCCCTCAAATCCCCACACACCTGTGAGAGGCAGAGAGAGACTCCTCCAACTGCACTGTCAGTGGTGCAGTGAGAATCAGCACACTCTCAGGGGAGTCTGCCAGGCATGGTGCTGGGGATTTTGGGTGGAAAAGCATCATTCTGGGACGGCACAGCTTTGTTGTGAACCGAGCCTTACAGATCCTGTGGGGTGAGAACTTTATTTATACAAAAATAATTGTCCCAGATCAAGCTAATGGTCCAGCTGGTATTTACTGGACTGATGGCCCAGAATCCTGTCTCTGAAAGGAATCAGTGATAAAACTGAGGGAGAAAAAGTAAGAACCAAGTAAAGGGCAGAGGAATTCTCACCCCACCCCTGTACATACAGAACATCATGTTTAAAAGCTGTTGATGAACCTATTAGTCATTAATCTATTTCCTTTTTAATCCCAATATAGCCATTTATACCCAGCCTCCAAAACATCCTGCTGCAACATGTTCCACTATTTCGTAACTGTCAGCGTGAAAAAGTACTGTATGTGCTCTCAAACGAAAAAGCAATTTCAAAGTGTTCTTTGTCTGTCCATGTGTCTCTGCCCAGACTTGGACCCCAGACCACAGTCAAACCCCATCATCTCATTTCGAGTTTAAAAAGCACACAAACTGCTCATCTGGTACCGTTTCTGTTGTCCATAAAAAGGAGGGAAGAATTAAACTCACTAATAAGTATCTAGACTAGACTCTAATTAAATTTATTTTGCTTCACCAGTCTCTAATGGATCTTTGATCACAGCGTATTATAAACTAACAGGTAAAAAACCAGACCCAAGTTTAGCACCTTACATGTGTTTAGGTGAAACTCATCTTACAGAGAGAATTGCATCTATAAAAAGAGCTTTTAGACTGTATTAATGCATTGTATTTCAGCCTGAGAGGACTTGAGGTAGACTTTATCTTCAGTATTTGATTTAGAAGGGAGTTTTGTCCTTAAATGCTACAGAAAAGATTTGCAAACTGCCTCCTCCACCCTCCCCACACACCTTTGCTCTGCCAGGCAAGGCTGTGGATACCTACATCAGCAAATTCCCCGGGGCAGACATGGATCTCTCCTCCCGCCTTGTCTGGACCTCGAAGGGATTTCCAAAGGAGCGTTTCCTTAGCATGGCCTTCACCAGGATCTTTGAGGAAGAAAAACAGACCAGTGAGAACAGCAGGACCAACAGCTTCTTCAATAATTCAACAGACATTTAACAGCGTTACAGCAAAGAGCACCAAGTGAAGGAACCCACAGAACAGCTACTTGCCACTCAGGCTGCTGCAGTGCTCTGACACAACGAGTTCCCACTGGGTGGAAAGGCCAAGCTTCCCAGGACAGCAGCACATGTGCCCCCTCTCCAAACCTCCTTCACCAGCTGAAGGCTTCAGCAAAGCCCCATGCCCTTGCCCAGTGCAGAGGACGCAGCTGTGGCTTGTACCTACCACAGCTGGCAGACTGGGGATGGTCTTCACCGAGTTCTTCACCTCCTCCTCGGTCACCTCCACCACGGAGCAGTGCTCCTCCTCCAGCGGCAGCGGCTCCTCACCGCCCCTGGTCAGCCAAGGGTGCACCTGGGGAGGGACAGACACAGCTCTGGCTCTGCCCCCTGCACCACAGCTCTGTGATGCTGGGGTGGGAGGGAAATGGGGCACAGGGCTGAGCTGTACTGCTCCATTTTCCACTTCCAGCAGTGCTTTTCAACCAGCTTCCTTGGAAATTTTGGTCACTGCAGTGTAAGAAGAATGGCTCAACACTGAGCCATTAGAGTGTGTCTAAAGGAGGGCAGTGAAGGTGATGAAGTGCCTTGAGGGGAAGCTGTGTGAGGAGCAGCTGAGGGCATTTTGTGTGTTTAGCTGGAGAAGAGGAGACTGAGGGGAGACCTCATTGCAGTTCCAGCTGCCTGGGCAGGGGCAGAGGAGGGGCAGGACTGAGCTCTGCTCTGGGGGGACCAGGGACAGCACCCAGGGAAGTGCCTGGAGCTGTGTCAGGGCAGGGTCAGGTTGGATCTCAGGACAAGGTTCTTCCCCCAGAGGGTGGTCAGGCACTGAACAGACTCTCCAGGGCAGTTGGGCACAGCCCCACGGCTGCCAGAGCTCCAGATGTGTTTGGGCAACACTCTCAGGCACAGGGTGGGATTGTTGGAGTGTCTGTGCAGGGCTAAGATTTGGAGTCAATGATCCTCATGGGTCCCTTCCAACTCAGCATATCCTGTGACTCTGTGATTTTGGTGCCTAGACAGATGGCATCCGCTGATGCCCAGTGCTGTCACACCCACTGCCACCGACAGGCACGGTGGAGCAACCCAGCGCCCTCTGAATCAGGCCTGAAACGCTCTGGAAACCTGAGCTATCCAGAGCATTTCCATTTTTTTCTCTCACATGCAGCAGAGGAAAGCTGGGAAAGCATCTCATGGGATGGTTTTCTTGGCTGTGAACATGAGGCAAGCTCTGTCCAAGGGCATGGGCAGGGCCCAGAGCCCAGCCTGGCACTGGGGACATGTGCTCTGTCAGCACCCAAGGCCAGTCCCCAAGCACACCAAGCACCTTCAGAGCATGGCCAGGGACAAGAGCCAGCACCCAGCTCTGCTCCTCTACCCAAGGGATCTTATAGGATGCACATGAAATGCCTTGCAAGAACTGCCAAGTGAAATCCCCTAAATACAGCTCCAAAGGACTTCCCACATCACTGGCTGTGACCTACTGGGCATAGAGGGAAGAGATGTCAGGGTTTTTTTCTTGAAGTTTAACCTTTCTATTGTCAGCTTTGGTGGCAAACGTGCTGGTGTTGGCCCAAGACAAAGCAAACAAGAGTTGTGTGCCCTGCAGAGGATGCTGATGGATCCCTTTGGAAATCTTGAGATCCTCCAGCAGGTTTGAGGCCTCAGCGAGGGGTGACAGGAGGAGGACAGCAAGCCCATGCCAAACCGGAATAAAACCTGTGAAGCACCGTGCTCTGCCAGGCCTATTCATTCTTTCAATTAATAAGCACCTCCCAAGTAATGGTGAGAGAAACCAATGTTCTGCCTTGAGGCCACTGACCACACAAGGACCAGAGGAGGAACACACATCCAGCCCCTGTAACAGGTCCAACGCTGCCAGCACAGGCTCTGCAGTCCCCCTGACAGTGTTGATTCTCCCAGGGATTCTCACTGAGATCAGCCAGCTTTTGAGTAATTTTCATTTAAATAAGCAAACAAGAAAGCTTTTGTCAATATTCCCCAAGCAGGAAGCATCGACAGAGCTGTGGGATGCTGCAAAATGAGCACTCTCCCTTTCCAACACGGCGTGCCAGGGAGAGCTCCCAAAACAAACACTGGGAACAGCTCTGCCTCGTTAGAAGGTACCACAGGAATGACAAAATCAGCTGAGACTAAAAACTCTAATATCAAAGTCCAATTTACCTTAATTTCAGGGACTGTTATCCTTGTTTCTGGATTTTTATCAAGCATGCGCAGCATCAGTTCCTTGAGCTCATCACTTATCTGTGCTCTGAGTGAAGAAAACAGCAGCAGACAGTTAACAAGGGAACTGTAAGGGCTCAAGGCATGCCCAGTTCTTACTGCAGTTACTTGGTAGGGAACCTGCTCCACTCGGGAGATATTTTCTCTGCAAACCTGGCTTGAGAAAGGAAGGTCTTGTAGGCTTGGTTCCTCCTCAGGCTCCACAGTTACACAGCTTGGTTATCCTCTTCTGCCCACTAACACAAAGGCACTCTCTCAAAATGCACAAGGAAAGATCAATTGAATGGACCTAAGGACATTTTTAAAGACAGCACATCATAGGGGAATTTCAGAGCGCAGATTCTGGGACAACAAAACATTCCTGAGAGAAGAACTGAAGCTGAACTGTACGAATCAAGAAGGGTACAGCTTGATTTGCTCAACCTGCATCATGAGCAGCTGTGTGCTGGATGAAACCTCCCCTACATGACATTCAAATTCCCAGCTAAGCCTGCAGGTTGTGTTAATTAAATTGCTTCCACAAACACTGATGGCAGCCAGACAGTAACTCTGTATTTCCTACCTGTACAGCTCAGCCTTGGAGTACCAAAAGGAGGGAATGAACAGACGTAAGAGAAAAAAACATAATTTTTAACACTATTAAGAGAAAATTCACATAATTTTTAACACTATTTCCAAGATCTAAATGCTACAGTGCCTGAAAACTCAGAAGCCACTCTATTCACACGGAGCCCTTGGTCCTGCAGTTTGTCCCTCAAGCCCAAAGGCTGCAGTGACTCCCGTGGTTAATGATACAGGCCACATCTTCCAAACACACTAGATCTGTGCGATCAAAGTGCTGCTGCATTAAAATGCCAGCATGTGACAGAATCACATTAGGCAGCTGAAAGTCTGTGTCACGAATGACTCTTGAAGAACTGCACTGAGACGGAATTTGGCAGCACAGAACGTCCCTGCCCAGCAGGGTTGGATTGGAGACTGAAAACACTGGTGAGGACCAGGTGCTGTGCCCACCTCCTCTGCATTGCTCCAAGTAGAGAAGGGAACAAACAATCACAAACCAAAATGAAAACCACATCACAGCATGGGATATTTTAGTCTGATGAAAACAGAGCTGCTGTTTGATAATTTATGAATACTTTACACAGACTTTGGTTACGGGATCTTTCCAAGCAACCAAAGAAACGCTGGTCATTCAGTGGGAAGGGGCAGAAAGTGGGTTTCAGTTTAAAATCTAACCACTCTCAGAGTTGTCCCAAGGGTGTGCAGTACACAGGCAACACAGCCCAGACAAGGGGAATGACAGGATGAGTCCTCAGAGACTCAGGTGACAATTTAGGTGGGAATGGGAAGAATGATCCTGCTCTTGAGATGAGCTCCAGGCACAGAGGAACAGCAGTGGGCAGTGACAGTGCATTTAGCAGGTCAGAATAAACAGGCTCCTCCCAGAGACCACACTGATGCAGGTGAGATGGTGCTTTTAAAATACTTAACATCAGTTCTGTGCCAAACTGTCAACAGCTTTCTTTAAGACACAAGAAATAGAGCATATGATCCCCTAACATTTCTGGGCACCAGACTGATTTCTGTGCAACACAGGACTAATGTCATAAGGAGAAGCCCTGTAAATCAGGTGGGTTATGGCCACACAACAGATCAGATCACATCACCCTGTCCCAGATTTCCCTTCTCCCCAGTGTGCCAGGCTAGGGCGCATGCTGTACCTGATGGCATTTTTCATCTGAAAAGCCTGTGCTATCTGGGATTTCTCACAGGCATAGTCCTGTAACAGCTCTCAGGAAAATGCCAAGCACCAAAGAGCTCAGTGCCCATTTGGGAGAGCTGCCAGCACCACAGATCACTTTACAGGGTGCCTGCAGGTCAGAGAACATTGTCCTGGACTTCACCAGGAGGGACTGTGCAGAGCTTCTGACTCTCTTAATACATGTCTAAACAGAAACTGCTCCAGCTTGTTTTTCAGTCATGCCAGGATCATCAGGGTGAGTGAGCTAACCCCATTCACCTCGTGTCACACCAAGGGCTCGGTGACACGAATGAGAACTGCAGTGCAATAAATATTTATCCCAGTGTCTCCAAGGGAAGGGACAGGACAGTGACGCCGGTACCGTCAGCTCCATCTGTCCCACAGGCTGTCAGGAAACGGGCAATGAGTTTCCATGGGCTGTCTGCAAACAGGAATGTGTCTTTTGTAGCCATGGTGAAATAAATTGGAACCAAAATACTCCTAACTATGGCGAGGTGCTAATTCTGTGGGAGGTCAGGGTGGATCCACTCCAGTGAATTCCAGCTTTATGTGTGTCTCTGTTGCTGCCTTTATCTAACAAATAGATGTGGTTTGGACAGCTGTCAACACCCAGTAACCCTCTGCTCCAACAACCTAACCAGGGGTACAGCTTTTTTTAGACTGGGAGAGCAGGTCACCGAGGAATCCACATAAATCATGCAGCCCAATTATCGCTGAAGGAAATGCCTGAATGAAGGAAAGGATCTCAGCACAACCCAGTCAGCCCATTAAATGTTAATAACTTACTGCAGAGGCAGATGGGAACAGTCACTTGTGAGCTGACTGCTAACCCAAATACAGGGTGGCTGAGAGAGGGTGGGTGTTTTGCCAGGACCTGAGCAAGGGGAAAAGGCTGCCAGGGAAACATAAACATTTGCCTGCAGTGCTATCAAGACAAAGTCCTGCCCCAACTGCAGAGCAAGGTGGGAACATGGCAATGGAGCAGGACCAGCCCTTGTGCTCCTGGTGCCTCAATCCCGGTCACCTGGTCCTGCCAGAGTTGCTCCACACCCACGACTGGGGTCTGTGTGTGCTGTCTAACAAGTGGCCTGACCTTGTGGCCCAGGTCCTTGGAGATGTATTCCACAGAGTCCTGTGTGAGCTCCACCAGCTGGGGCAGAGATGGTTCCAGCTGAGCTTTCTGCAGTGGCTGTGCTTCTCTGCCAATGCAGAGGTAATTAATGCAGCCCATGGAGCCCAGGGCATGAGTCAGATGAGTAACACAGGGCAGCCTGAGGACCCATCACCTTCTGCAGACTCAGAGCCCGGGACTGCCAAGGGCTCAGCCTTTCACTGTAGTGTTTGAAAATTCAGTGAGTATCTCACAAAATTCATGTAAGGGATGGTGGATACATGCATGTATCAAAGGCTGCCTGACAGCATCCCTTCCTTCCTCTCTAATACCAGATGTGCCTTTCATTAGAGTTTTAATTTCTTTGCGCTTGAAATCAAGTAATTTTATCTGTATGTTTTTATTAGAATGAGCAGTTGGGTTAAGAAGGTAAAAACCTCTTTGCCTGATCACTATGCTGATTTGGGAAGGAAAACAAAGAGTCCAGCTTCGGCTACTTCATCTGACAGCAACGAGGAGAAACAGATTAATCACCCACAGAAAGTCACCAGCAGGCTGAAGATGGAGGAAATGCCGAGGAGTGGCCAACATTTGAAGATAAGGAACGGTGACCACCGAGTCACCACAGCTGAGCACACATGGAATGTACTCACCTCCTGCCAGACTCATCTGGCAAGAACACAGACATTCATCACCTCTACACTGAGCTTCCCACTGCCCAAACGCCACGTGAGTGGCCTTGGCTTGTCCCCCTGCCCTGCTGAGCACTGTGACCACAGCTGGCCATCCCACCTGGCACAGCCCAGCGTGGGTTTCCTTCACTGACTGAGGGAGGGTGGGGGCAGCCCCTCAATATCACAACTGTAAACTGATTTCTGAGTGTTTTTTCATAACTAGCTGCAGCCTGCCTGCACAAAAGACAAACCCATGTTTTCCTGTGGTGTGTTGGAAGAGGCAGAGGAGTGGGATTCACCGAGCTGTGGTTGTGTATCTTGGGACAAGCATCCTTCCATCAGACACTTCTCCCAGTTCCAAGGTAAATCCCCAGAAGAGGGATGCATCTATTTAGGCCAAGACTGAGGTCTGTAACCACTCTGCTTTTGAAAATGAATACATTGAATCATTCCAGTGGCTGCCACACGGGGAGAAACACAAACCCCCAACCAAATCCCGCACCTGGGTCAGAACTTCTTAGACCCATAATGAAATCCCTTCACTTCTAAAGATTTCAAGAGCCATTTCCTTTAGTCCCTGTCTGCACAACAAGGACAGAGGATCAGCAGAGGCAGCTTTAACACCTCAACAACATCACCAGCACAAACCCCACGTGAAGGACCCAGGAGAACACAGAGCACCTCACCCACCCATGGCTGTCCCTCCACGGTGACCCACTGGCATTTGTGCTGCACAGAGAATAATGCTGAAAACTGAACTTTATTTTACAGTAGCAGAGTAAAGTTTACTCACTCTTCTGGGAACTCCACAGGCTTGGTCTTGATCCTGTTATGAAGACCCAGAATATATTCATCTATAAAAGGGCACTGTAAAACAAACAAGAGATTTTCCAGTTGTCAGAGATCCTGGCACAACTCGGGCATTTGTCATTCATGTAACACAAGTACACTCCCTGTAATCCCTCGATTTTACACAGAGATGGAAATAAATAAAATCTTCCCCTGCACAATAAATTGATTTGTTCCTTATTAAAAAATAAATGCAGAAGAACAGCAGAGGGATCTAGGGAATATATAACTGGACTGGGATATCCTCCTTCATCCAGCCTGCCTGGTGACCATGAACTGGCTCTGCCATCTTCCCTGGCCACTTCTTACCTCTGAGCTGGATGCCTGAGTGGTGGGATCTGCAGTGGTCTGTGCTTGGGCAGGGGGTTCAGACAATATTCCTGCACATAGAGACTGCACATACCTGCTGGGAAAGTGTGGGTGGGAAAAGGGGGTTCTGGTCACAGGCATGGGAAAAGCCACGACAGGACATGCAGTTTGCAGAAGGCAGCTCTGAAGACCTGGCTTTGCCAAACTGGACTCCATCTGGCCCAACTCAGCTTTGGCAGACAGGGCTTTCTGTAATCTGGTTTGCTAAAGCACTGCAGCAGCTTGGGATCAATTCTGTGCCTTTCTCCACGCTTTGCCTAAATTCCTAAATACAGAATTTCCAAATAAATGGCTCATTTCTAAATATGGGCAATGTGGATAATGCCCCCCACAAACTGTTGTTGGTGCTACTGATGCTGCTCTGGGTTTGTAGCACGAACAATGTCTCTGCAAACAGTGACCAACACAGGAAATGATCCTTTCCACAGATCCCAATGCCAGCCCCTTCTCATCCCACAGGGGAACTTGGGAGCTTGCAGAAGGCAGGTCTTTGTTTCTGATATTTGCCTTTATTTGGAAAGGAATGAGTCAAAAGCCAGGCAGACAGACACTGCAGGGCTCCAGCAGCTGAAAGTCAGCTTACCTTCCCATAAACAAAGCAGTACAGGGTGATTCCCATGGCCCAGACATCGAGTGCCTGAAAAAAAGCAGGTACAGGCAGTCAAGGAGATGCAACACAGATGATCTGAATGAGCTGGATTTCCCCACTGATCCACGGAACACTATTTGTATGGATTTAGCAGTTTCTATGTCACTGGGCAGGGTCTCTTTGAAGTTGGGCTCCTGAAGGCATCAGAAGCACACCTGTGGGATGAGGACTCTGCTGGGCCGGGCACTGCTTCCTTGTCCTTGCTGTGGAGGACTGTGACCACAAAGCAGCCTCTTCTTACATGAAATTACACCATTCAGGGCTGAATCTCAAAAGTCTTCCAGGCAAAAAATCCCCATTAGACCCTACCCCAATGTCAGCATTACCACCCTCGGCAGTGCCTTCCAGGGAATCAAGATACAACCTTGGTGCCCAGCAGCCCCCTGTGCCTCTTGACTATTTCGGAAGGGAACCAGGAGCTTCCTCCCTTCCCTTTGGGCAGGGAAATGGCTGCTGCCTGGGCAGGAATCCACAGCTAAGTCTGCCCACTGCGCAGAACGACCCATGTGAGTTCTGCCTGGACCGGGCAGAATTAGAGCTTCAGTTTTACTAAAGAATGACCCTAATTTGCAACAGGAGGGGATGCAGGTGTGGTGCTGCCCTTTGTGCCATGCCTGGGGGTCCCAGGAGGCACCAGCTGTGAGCAAAGACCTACCTTTCCACTGAAACTCTTGCCGGTCTGTGAGATGGCCTCCGGTGCCATGAAGGCTGGTGTCCCTGCCGTGCTGGAGAGCTGGGCATCATTCCCTTCAAATTGATTGCTGACTCCAAAATCAGCGATTTTGATGTGCCCATCATCTCCTAAGAGCAAGTTGGAAGGTTTGATGTCCCGGTGGATGATCTTCTGGTAGTGCACTGAAAAAAACCCCAAAACAGGAGCATGGTCTGCCCTGGCATCAACACACCCAGGAGGATGAAAATAAAGGTGCAAGCTCAGGCACCCCACCCCAAGCTGCTGCTGGAGATGCAATATAATGTAGAATAAATGCCATTTCCTTACAGATGTTTCTTTCTGGTGCCTCACTCAGACACAGCTCTCAGAAACACATCTGTCACCAGGAATTTAGCAAAGGACAGACATGAACTCAGAGAAAGCTCAACCAGTGGGATCAAGCAGGGCTGCTGGAGAGGGAAACCACTCAAACCCTGTGGATTTGCTTGGCCTTATCGTACCAGGGGATGTGTTGGGCAACTTGCTGTATTAAATGTTTATGGGTTCCAAATAAAGAGGTTAATTTTTAATTTATTTATTTTGAATCTGCAGTGCTGCAAAGCTGATTAAAAGGGGCAGAGCCATAGGTAGAATGAAACAGGCAACAAGCAGCCGAGTGCCAAGTCCAGCCAACAGCTCAGAAATCAGTGGGTATTTCCCACCCAAAAGACAGAATAATGGAGCTCCAACCTTGCAGCAATCACCAGCTGGTTGGTGTCAGCACCCTGAGAAGGGGCTCTCTACCTAACCAAGCTTTGTAATGGAGCCCAAAAATGACACAAACCCTTGCAAAGAGCTTGGAGGTTGAGAGGCACTGAAAACAACAAAAAAAACCCCATCTCGTGTGATACTGCAGTTGCAAGACAGACATTTCCAGGCCACGGAGTGAAGCAGAGAGTTCTAGCAAAGTGCCTGATTTCTCAGGAACTTGGAGAACAACTTTAAAAATAAAACCCCCAACTTTCAGAACCTAAAATGATCCCAAAAGCAGAACTGGAGAAAACACAAGAGACTTTACTGAACGGGAGAGGAAATTCTCTAGTCCTGCCCTTCCCAGGGGACCTCTCAGCCTCCCTCCTCCCCCTGGCCCCAACCACTGTTTTCACATTTCCTTCTTGCAAATAGAGCATGTTTGTTTTTATACCTCCCCATGAGCTCTTTTCATATCTCCTAGGAAATACACAATTGGGTGGAGGAAAATGCTGGTCCAACCCTTTCCTGCTTTTACAAACCTGGTCCTTACACTGCCCCAAAGGCATCCTGCCCTATAGAGCACCCCAGTTTGTGTGTTAGGAACAAGAAAGAACAAACTTCACTTAACCATCTGCTCTTTTCAAGCCAACTTTCCACCAGGCCGTGCTTGGGGAAGGGAAGTCACACTTGCAGACATTTTTTTCTGCAAGGACCACTCTTAGTTTAAAGCAGTGTTGGGGGATGCTGTCCCTGGCACATTAAAGAGACCCAGCAGACAAAAACTTGCTGGACAGCACCAGCACTTCCATCCTCTTCCAGATGTGCAGCAACTGCATGGCCAGGCTGTGATGTGAGCCAGTTAATGCTGTAACAGCCTGGCTAGACAGCCAGGATAAACACTGAAACCCTGCAACAACAGTAATTAGGAGGAGACATCTGCTCAGCAGCAAAGCTGACATTTCATTATGGTAATATAGGGAGAGCAAAAAAAAAAGTGAGGGGGGAGTGAAGTTTTCTTTCAGGAGATGATGAGCTGCCTTTCAGACAGGTGTCTGTTATCTTACCACAGGACTAAGATTCCCAAAGCCTCTAAAAAAAAAAAAAAAGAGGCCACAAATATATGTGGGTCATAGAAGTACATCCCAGAGCTGGACCTGTGAAAATTGAGGGAATTACACTAGGCAAGCAGGTACTCCAGGCTTTTTATTATTTCTTCCACACAGGAAAGTAAAAAAAACCCAAACAAAACAAAACCACAAACCATTTTCCCTAGCATATAACTATTTATTAGGTAAAGTACATTCCCTGTCCCTGCACAGCCTAATGAAGCAGAGGAACACCGTGGGCAGTTTGCCAGCTGCCCTGTGTTTGCTCAGTGCCCATCTCCAGCAGGTCTGGCCAGTGCTGCCTGTTGGGCACAGGAGCAATATCAATGTTGAATAAAGAAATAAGAGACACATCTTTTGCAAAAACCAAAGTCATCAAATGATGGGCTATTTGGCCAATGAATATTTGGGTTTCCCAGACCAGAACACCCAGGTGCTTGACACGAGCGTTGGGGACAGCGACAGTCTGACCTCAACTGCTCGGAGGAGAAAAATCAGCACAGGCGCCTCTGGGGCTGAGGAGCCCAGGCTGTGCTCTCAGGAGTGAACCTGACATGTCCCAAGGCTCTGCAATGCCATGTCCCAGGTACTTCTGCACACCTTATTATTTAAACTGGGATGGGAAGGGGACAGACGCAGAGGGGAAGTGACTGGGCAGGTCGGGAGTGGCGGTTCTGGGGGCAGTGTCCAACCCCCACACCCTGCTGCTCTGGGTGACAGTAATGGAACTCTTGTGCCAGCTGGCTCAAGAGGCTTCTGCTATCTCCAAATCCCCTTCCCTATCCAGCTGCCTTGGGCAGAGGCAACAGCCATGAAGAGAGAAGGACAGGGACCGTGCACTGAGCACCAGCTGGTGTAAATGAACATCACAGCTACAAAAACTGTAAGAGCAAGTGCTCATATCTGCCAAAAAATTATTTGGTGTGGAGCTGCTAACCTGATGAGGGCAACCTGAAATCCTTTTTCTGTTCTGAAGAAACAGAATTCTTAAAGTCTTAAAGCACAAGACACAGAGGAAAAGATGGTGTTATCCCTGCAGAAATCCAGAGGGAGAGCTAAGCTTCTTGGAAATAAAAGCCTACCACTAATGACACCCTCCAGACTGCTAATGACTGTAGAGAATGGCACCAGGAGCACACAACCCACAGAGCCACCCCAAGAGGAGCAGGTGACAGCCACAGTCAGTCTAACATAATCACCAGCATAAACTAACCCTCCAATTTCACCAGCTTGAAGCATCTGGGAGCAAGTTTCACCCTGTGTAGATGTAAGAGCAGCAGGTAGGAAAGGCATCCTGGTTAGAACTGCCTCACTGGAAGCCAGGCCCAGAGATCCCAGAAACAAAACACTTCTCCTGTCCTTGGGATTAAGGACATATTGTGCCACAGCCACTCCCAAACAGGAGCGGGGCTGCATCAGACCCAGCAGAGAAGGAAAAGCACTTCCTGAATAAAATCCCTAACTGTGCTTTAAAGAAACTTAACCAAAGCAATGAGCTGTACCACTGCACCTAAACTTGCTCCATGAGGGTTTGGGGATTATTTCTCTTTTAGACCAACACATGACCTCCCCTTAGTTCCCTTCATGGGGAACTGGGACCCCTAAGCTGAATCCACGCCTTTGAGGGAACTTCCAGCTACTCTGTGTCCTGCTCAAAGAGACTGGACAAAGCAAGCAGTTGGTTTTTTTGCTTGTGACAGTACAGGAAGAGCCACAAAGCAGGCAGATCTCAGCCCTGCCCAGACTGCCCTCAGACCCAGACTGCCCAACCACAGGGATGTGGCTGATGGAAGCACAAAGCTTTGGCAAGAACCATCCCTTCAGTCTCCCCTCCCAGGCCACACACAGAGGGGACACCAACAGCTGAAAAACACTCATTCCCCTGCAAATGTACCTGTCTGCATCCCTCCCAAGGTTAAAATCCACGTTGAGCTGGCTAAAGCAGAGCACTTCTCTGAAGCTGCTTTAGAAAACTGACAAAATGGCTCCACATGTTGTTTTTACCTGGGAAGGGTTTTGCTCTCAAAGCAGAGCTCAGCAGCTCACAGGAATGTCCTCCCTGGGCTCCAGGATGCTCTGCACTTTCTGTGCTGACAGACCCAGTGCAAAGCATGGATCAGTACTTCTTCATAACGAAAATGAAATCACACAAGATATCACAGAGCCCTTAGGACAAAGTCTGATTATGCAGCACCCATTCTTCAGTGGAAAGGCAACAGTATTTCAGGCCTATCTGCATCTGGAAAACAATCTCATGGATTCCTGGAGCATCATCCAGGCAAAAATCCCAAGATGCATTAGAAATACTTGTTTCCTAAACCCCACAGCCACCCCATGAACAAAACAGGCAGGGCAGGTGAGGGTCTGCATACTACATTTTATCACAACCTGTGTTAGACTGCCTGATCAGGGATATCTGAAGTTTGACTTGGAGGCTAGAGCCTCAGGGTGCTCAGAAACAAGGGGATGATGTCTGAAAGTCTAGTCTGTCTCCTGATTTCAGGCATGGAGCAGCATCACCTAAGAACAGCCTGCTGCAGGCTGATGGTACGTGGTGGAGAGATACAACCTCAAAAGAGAATTCAGAGCACTCAGGGTGTGAGCAACACCCGGGAAAGGACCACCTTGCCCTGCCCCTCTGAATTTCACACAGAGCTGTAGCAGGAACACTGCACCTACTGCTGAGAGCAGCAGGCACAAACCTGCACTTGGGAGTTCAAATTCGAGCCCCTTTGAAACAACTGCCCCAAAATAAAAGGTCTCCCTGAAAATTTGGATTTTTAGGGCCTTTATTTGTTTGTTCACTACAATGTATCTGAACTCGGTAATAGCAGCTGTGGTACAGTAGGTGGGGCTGGAGAAAGGGGCAGATTTCGGGGAGGATCTCTGCTGCTGGGCCATCTGGCTCCTGTCTGTGTGCTCCTATCTGGGTCTCCAAAGTTCTGCTGCTCCCTGCTCCATCACTGCTCCTTAGCAAAGCCCTGCTGAGCACATCATTCCTCTCTGTTCAGTCCCTCAGCTGCCTTTGGTGGGCCGAGACAGCTTTTTTATTGTTGCAATGTGCCACCCATTTCACAAATGCTCCTCATTTCTAGATCCCACAGGCTATTCTGAGACTATAGAAGCTTTCCTTTCAGTCAGAGGCAAAATGCCTGGGAACTGTCTAGTTACAACTTCACTTCCTAACAGGCAGTGAAGACCCAGAGGGGCCCGAGACAGAAGTGCCAGAAAGAGATAATGTGTCTCAGTCCTTTCAAAAAAGGTGCTTTTTGCTGCATTCCCCCTCTGGAAACCTTGGAGCTCCAGCAGGTTAATACCAACTTGTTAAAAGCCCATTTAAAAATTATGCACATAAAACTTTGCAATGCACTGACACACCCTCCTATTTACTGAGGCTGATGCTGAATTTTACTTGATTAAAACCAGAATCCCATTCCCATTCAAGGGCCAAAGCAATCCATATGGTGCCACTGCAGAGTCTGCTCAGTATTACTCTCACATCGCCCCTGTAGCAAAGATATGATTTAACGCCCTCCCAAGGAAACTGCTGCACCACCATCCAGAGCTCAAAACAGAGGGCTGCTCTTTGCAGGAAGTCTCTGTACTCATCTGCAGAGCTCCCCGATCAAGAGCTGGGGGACAGGGATGTGGTGGGCTGTGCAAGGGGAACACCCTCCCTCCCACACTCACCGCTGTGTGCAGTGGCCGGGGTGAGGATCCCAGCTCGGATGTTCCCAGCTCTCCTTGCTATTTTGCTGCACCCATCAAGCCTCTGCCACGTGGATTTGTTGCTTAAGCCTGGGTTTTACAAAGGGGGATCCCACACCCAGCACTACACAGCCCTCTGGAAGAGCTCAGCTTGTCTTTGTGCTCCATCTCCAGCACCCGGCTGAGCACAGGGGTGGGTGTGGGATACTGCCAGTAGGAAGAACAGGGAAGAGGGAAAGAGGCAACCTTGCCTAAGGCTGTCCTTCTGCACTTGTCCTCCAGCTCCTATGAGCACATTTATCACCAGTCACAGGGGCCATGCAGAGCTTCCTGCCACGGTTCCACACATGCCAATGCCCAAGGCACCACAAGGGAAGTGGGGAGCAGGGTACGTGCAGCAAGTACTGCCCAAACAACCTGCACAGCCCACGCCATGGGCTGCTTCCAGCCCCCAGCACAATCACATAACTGCCTCAAACAACAACAGAAATCAAAGTGCCTGATCTTTCTGAAGAGGCTCTAGCACATCGCTCTGATCTGCGCCATCAGCTAATTACTGTCACTCTTGTACAAAGTTCTTATCAATCAGTATCAGAAACACTTGCAGCTCACGAAAGGGTTTTTTGTTTGGTTTTTGTCATCTAAAGAGAGCTTGTCTGCATGTGATAAAACACAAACCAGCCTCTCTTCTCCTTTACAACACCCAGCACCTTGCAGCTGTAGCCCCCACCTCAGCGTGCTCTGTTTGAGGAGCTCTGAACTTGCACAGGCAAGTGGCAGGAGCAGAGAAGAGGCAGTTCTCTATTTCCCACACGGGAATGAAGGCACAAATGGAGCCAGCAGCTTGCTGGGAATCACAGTAGAGAAGGCAGCAGCCTCGTGTCCCAGCTCTGCTGACCCACAGCAGCCTGAGGAACTGACCTCTGCCAAGGGTCAAACCAGATCAAACACATCTACACCACTGATGCTTCAGCACACTCACCCTGGGTGGTGTAGACATTCTTCAGGAGAGACAAGCCTGTGTTGACTCAGCTGTTGATTTATTTGCTTAAATTTCCTTTTAAGATAAAGGAAATTATACTCACATATTGATGACCAAGTAGATTTAGTCTTATCTCAGAAAAGCCAGCTTTGATCTGCACTTCAGATCATTATGGCTCCAGGCTCAGCCTGCAGGGCTCTGGGGCTCTGCAGGCATCTAGAGAGGTGCCCTGCAGAGAACTGCTGCTGCAAAGGTTATTTCCCAATGGCTTTAGCTGCATGTCATGACCCTCCCTTCAACCCAATAGCCGAGATGAGATGAGGATGAGCATTCCTCTGCAGAGGGGACCAGAACCACCACCCTCAGATCCCCTGGACACAGTCACAGGAGGGAAATTGCAGACTTTCTACAGAGAACGCAGGAAATAATGTTTTTATTTCTTCAGCCCACACTGACAGCAACTGTTTTAGCTTCTCGTGACCTGAATACTGAGCTTGCAGCTCCACAGCAGCAGGGGCAGTGGCTGTGCTTGGTCCTGGCTGTGCCAGTCAGCAGGGTTTTCCCCTGGGTCACACTTTTGTGCGTGTTCTGCGCTAAGTGGCTGCTCCTGGCCAGTGTCACAGCCAGGCCACCTGCCCAGACAGCCCTTCTGTTTGCTTACTCTTGGTCCTTGCTCAGGGTCTTGCTAAGTGAAGATAGTCGTGTCCTGGTCCTAAAATCAAACTGGGATACCTGCCTGGCATATCCTTCATGTCTTTTGATGGGAGTATGCCCTATTTACTATCCAGCACATTTATTTCTGCTGAGCATCACTGGGAAAGGAATGCTGGCCTTACTAGAAGGGAGACTGCAGCTTAAATAACCCCAGACAAGCACTACTAGAAGGGAGTTACAAGTGGAAAAGGAGGTAATGGCACATATCTCTAATTCATAGAGATGCTCAAGAACACGCTTGACACAAATAATCCAGCAAAACTTTCCCATCCAAAGCACTTGAGCACACTCTGGAATAACCTCTTCGGTGGTACTTACACATGCAGAGGCCTCCCCAGTTCCTCTGGGGGGTGTGCAGTGTCAGCAGTACTGGGGAAGTCTTGGGAATGGGAGCAAAAGCACTTTCTTTTGCAGGGACCCAATAAAAGTTTCCATATTCTTGAACAATTCCTGACACAGCCCACACCACAGAGCCCAGGTCTAAGGCAGGTGTACTAAAACAGAATGTGTGAATCAGCAATATCACCATGCTTAAGCTCAAAATATGTTCCCAGCAGTTTAGAGGCCAGAGGAAGAGATGGACAGATCTCCCTGACTCTCAGACTTTAAACCTGCCTCTGTTTCCTCACTGCTCAGTGAACAAGGCTTGGACTGTGAGTATCAAGGTGCACTCCTGGTAATAAAGGTACTAAACCCAGAAATCCAGTCAAAAGCAGTTGACAAAGTGAGGCAGCACTGTGCCATTGGATGAGGGAGCTCCTGGCTCCCTCCAGGACACTGTCCCTTCCTCCCACCATGCCTGAGTCTTCCCATCCAGCATGGGATGCTTCTGCTCTCATCACCTGGACCACTGCCCCTTTGCAGACCTCCCCTCACAGCCAGCCCTCTTGCAGGAGTCCTCCACCCCAGGCAAACATCATGAATTACCAGTGAGTGCAGTCCCCAGGGACAAACAGCAGCCACGGACCAAGAGCCACCACTGGTAATTTCAAAGGTCAGCCCACAAATCCGCCCCCAGCTTGGCTCCTGCAGCCCCTTCCCGCTCACCATCAGCACTGGCCTGGACTAAAGCCTTGCAGGCCCCAACAGGAATCCAGTTTGCAACTCCTAATGTGATAAAACCCAACCAGCAGTGATGCATGTGCTGCCGTGATGACTGTGAGTTTCAAGCAGCTGCATGGTTATTGAGCCTCCCAAATTACATAACAATTATGGATGCTTACGTTAAAATTACCTTGCAGTCTCTGGATTGCCTGGCAACACTTTTCCTTCAGCATGCACAAACGGTGCACTTTTCCCCTTAATTATGTAATAATTGCCATGCATTTACCCAGCAGTTCAGAGAGAACACCATTTTTAACTTTCATTCGCTAATAAAATAAGTGGTTACTCAATTGTCCAAAATAAAGCATCCTATTGTTCCTGTTGCTGGGCATCCTATAATTTATTGCTGAGTTTCACTCCCTCTGCCTAGGACTATCAACACTTTATTTTTTTCCCCCCCACCATCTTCTAAACTCAAAGTTTCCTTTGAGCAGGAACTGTTCCAGCAGCATCCAGCACAGCAGAGCTTGGATCTCCCAGCTGAGGCACACAGGCTCTGCTACAATATGAATGCTAATGAGAATATAAAAAGCTGCCTCTTCGCCCTTCAAACTCTACTCAAAGACAGTCTTGAGCTTCCCATTCATATCTACACTTCAACCAACTTTCTGGAGTGATCTGACTGCTTTTGGCAGCACCTGGAAGGTTCTGGACTGTCAGACTTGTAAACATTGATTTTATTCCTGCTGGGTTTAGACAAAAAATGAGGTGGTGTTGCATTTCAACGTGGAGATGGACTGGGGCTCTGCAAACCACCTTCCCCTGCCTCAGCAGGGCCCATCACGCTCAGAGACTTGTTCTCTCTGGGTGGTTGAAGCCAGATGAATAATTTCTCCTGGGTTAAAGTGGCTGCCTCATTATTTTGTTTGCTACCCCTTAGTCCTTGTGTTTTTAGAGGCAGAGAAGATTCATTCCCTGTTTGTCACTTCACTCACATTTAGGATTTTATATCAACCCTTCCCATGATAATTTTCCATTCTGAAGAGCTTTGGTCTAATCTCTGTACATAACATGTCCCAGGACCATCCTGATCACCCCTCCTGGCCCTTTTTCAGTTCTAGAGAGCTGTTCCTAAGACAGGCTGAGCCGAGTCGCACAAAACATTCAGGATACTCCTCGCTTGTACCTAAGAGCCCTTAGAGACCCAAATAACTGTATAATGACAACTTCTCTTTCCTTCTCGATTTCATTCCAAATAATTCCCCAAATCTTGTTATCTTTGTTGAATGTCACTAAGTAATGGGCTGGCATTTTCAAGAGGACTATCCAGAATAAAACCTGAGTGAGAACAGATAATTTAGAGCCCATCACGTTGTATGTATTTTTAGTGTTGTTTCTCCCCCTCATGCATTACCCAGCAGTCAGTAACATGAATTTTTATCTGTCATTTTATCATGCTTGCTATAATGGCATTTTCCTGCCAGTCTTTGCAGTCAGTTCTAACAACAACTACCCTGAATAACTTGGTGTCATCACCAATTTCTTTTTGTCTGCTACCCTTTTTCTGGTCATTTAGGACTATATTGAACAACTCGGCCCACATTATAGATTTCTATTTAACTGCATGTATGACTTTTCTCCACTGTGAAAGGTGTATTACAGCTTTCCTGATTGTCTAGTTATTCATCCACAAAAGCCCATCCAACCAAAGAGGCTCAGGAGCTTCTTTATGAGCTACTGTTAAAGGATCTAATCAAAAGCTGTTTGGCAATCGAAGCACAGTGTAATAACAGGATCAGCTTATCTACATATTTGCTGACTCCTCTCAAAAACAAACAGATCTGCAAGGTATGAACTGCCTCTGAAAAAGCTGTACTGCCTCTTCCTCCCCATAATGACCACGGGCAATTCTTCAGTGCATGAGTGTACAGAGAAAACAGTTGTTGGTGAAGTGAGATCACTGAACTCTACAGAAGGCTGTCTGCAAGGATCATCAGCATCAAACAGGCACAGAGCCAAACTCAGCTCACCAGTAGTTCGAGGTACAGAAGAAGTAACTGCCAGCCATCACTGCTCACAAGACGCCAGCACAGCCCACTCCACCTCATGCCTTCAGCTCAGGGACACCTCTTCTCCCACCCCTGCCAGGTTCAGGCCAGCAGGGCCATGTCAACTGCAATGGGGCCAGAAAAACCCCTGCTGTCATCTACAGACCTACTGTGGCCTCCTGGTACTCTGCAGAACAGTGAATCTGGCCTCAGCCACAGTGGGAGAAGGTGTCACTAAGAAAGGTGACAATAATCAAATAGGCTAGAAGAGGAACCCTGCTGCTGGAGTCTCTGGGCAGAGCCTGGGAACACACTTGAGTCACCACCTCCCTGGGAGGGCACAGCAGTGCTGGGCTATCATCACCCCACAGCCCTGAGTGATGAGGAGTCACCCAGATGGATTCTGCAAAGGGAGTGGACCAGGACACCCTCCCAGTGCCACTTGCCAGCTCTCCCCATGGCCACTGCTTGTCCCGCTAAACAACCCAGAAAGAAGAAATTTGTTCCAGCTGAAGTTGACTGACTCAGTCCACATCACTGCAAACACTCATTTACTGGCTCTGCTATTGCCTTCAGAAAGAGATACATGGAAGAAAAAAGGAAGCCACTATTTTCCCCAATGTCCTTTCTAAGGGATCTGTGACACTGCCTGGGTAAACCTGAGCTGAGTGGGGCCACCTCCAACTGCAAACTCCATCACGTGCAAACAGAGGGGACCTCACTGGCTCATCTGAGAGCCCACCAGAGTCGAGATGCTCCTGCCCAGCTGCACAGGGGGCACTGTCACTGCTGGGTACTCACGGTACTCGATGCCCAGGACGATGTCTCGGAAGTAGAGCCGAGCCTGCTCCTCACTGAAAGGCTGCTCACTGGGGACCTCCATGACAGGCCTGTTGGGAAGAGGAGGGAGAGCAACTCAGTGCTTTGCAGAATGGCAGCGTCACCCCTCGCAGGAGGAGTATGTTCTCCATCACCATGTCCCAGCACAGAGGGCCCGGCTCCCAAGAGGTTCTCGGTGCTGTGACACAGGATGGAGGCGTGCACACCCTTTCTGGAAGTGGTGACACCTTGATTAGTGAGCTTGGCTAGCAGTCATGGGTGGCTTTGCATAGCCCCTGAGACAGCATGAGCCACAGAGCCCTCCTCCTCATCATCAGGATTAACTGCTGATGTCTGCACAAAATAAGTCAAACACTAATCACTGAGAGTCCTAAAGGGAAAAGAACAAAACTGGACTTGGCCTTCCTTTTCCTGCTAAAGCTGCTCCTGGCTGTGAGCTCCAGCATCCCCAAGAGGTCCCAGGCAGCAGTGGGGACAGTGCCAGTGCCCATGGTGTGCACTGGATGTCATATGCTGGGGCTCAGTCCTGAAGCAACATCAGCATGCAGCTGGTCTACACCAAGCAGAATCTGGACAGGAACCATTGGCTCAAAGGTTTAAGTGGGAATATATTCAGTGCATTGTGCTAAACTCCTCTGAAAACCTATTTAGCTAGTCAGGGTTCAGCCACCACCAGAACTCAGCCATCTGGCCCTGAACAGCCAAGGTTACCTGGTCAGCTTCTCCTCTCCTTTCCTTTGTGTGCTGCCACTGCTGAGGGATGCACAGTCTCCTCTAAAAGCCCCTCTTCTGCCTGTGCCTGCTGAAAGCTGAGGGCAAAGAGGCTGTAAGAGCTAGTCAGAATCTTCTGTTCCCCAGAGGATGAATGGCAGGAGCTAAGGACTTCACTGCACCGGGGGTTAATCCTGCTTGTGCTCAGCAGATTGACCTTGCATTTGGACCTACGCCCACTGACTCCAGCTGGATTTAAGTGAGTGCTCCTGAGACACTGTCCTGGCAAGCCAAACCCTGGCTGGGAACAGCCTATTACCAAAAATGAGGCTCTGCAGCTCTTCCCCCCTCAGCAGCCCGCAGCAAATCCTTCCTGCAGCACTTTTTATTTCTCCCTTGCTGCCCGTTTGATTGATGACCTTCATCTCCCATTTGCATTTTCCTGCCACTGCCTTCCCTCCCTGTTCAAACACATTTTCCTGTTGCTGAAATGGGGGAGAAATGATGTGAGTGCAGGACCGGCAGAGCCACTAATGGAGTCTAATTGCCTTCTGCTGGAGGCAGCCAGGCTGCTCTCGGCTGAGCCACACGTTCCCTGGACACAGCTGTTTACAGGAGCTCCCTCTCCTACAGGATGGGCATCACCAGGGAGACTGGGGAGCCTCTCACCAGCAACCCACCGGAGCTTGGCAGCCTGCAACCTCAGTCATGGCAATAGAGAGAAAAACAAGCCCTTTGGGAATCTCCCTCCTCCTGGGCACCGCTCTCCCGACCTCGCTGTGACTCTGCAGAGCTGCAGGATCAGTGCAGGTGTAGCAAAAAGCAGTGAGAAGCCTCCCACCACTTTATCACTTCTCCTGCTATGGAAAAATGTGTCAACAAAACAGCCTCCCACGATAGGTTAGTGCTGGGGGCAAAATAAGGTCGTGGATGGCAAGTAAATCTTGATGCAACCACACACCCCTTGTGGCAGAGGAAGCCACGACGTGGCTGGTATCCCAGCAGAGTATTCCTATTAAAACCTTTTCTTCCAGGCACCTGATGGGGAATTGGCATTAAACTTGTTTTCTGAATCAGAGCCTGACACCAGGACATGTCCTCCCAGCCCATTATTATTCACCAGATCATTGCAGGCTGGAGCAGTGCAAAGGCAACTACAGCTGGGTGTTGCTTCCCCTGTGCCTACAGGCAGAGGTTTGCCCCACTGGATGCAGCAAACCTCCATTTCACCTGGGGAGCTAATGATGAACACCAAAAATTTCAACAAAAAGGATCCCAGGAGGGCTACTTACCCTTTCCTCATGAGGTCAAACACTGCAAGAAAAGGAAATAAGTCATGAATGAAGGAGAAGAGCAGACTGGGCTTATTCGTTATTCATCACCTACAAAAACACATCCATTCCTATATCTACAAAATCAATTTATCTCCACTCATTTCTCTTCCCTTAGCCATGACAAGGACACCAGAGGATGCAAAATGAAAACATTCATCTCTTCAGCACAGACAAATCTCCCCCTTCCTGCCAGCTCTGCACAGGGAGACAGTGGGGGCTAATTTATCAACTCCGCTGCTGCTGCTGCTCCCCGTGTCGGCCCCCACTGACTTGAGCCCCGTTGCATTCAGTATCTTCAGGGAGGATGTTTGGTGCGATATTTCTGCTAAATTGCTGATACTGAACAAGATGCTGTAAGAACATGTTGCTCCATTTCTGCTGTGTCAATCAACAGCAC
This sequence comes from Cephalopterus ornatus, assembly GCA_013396775.1. NCBI lineage: Eukaryota > Metazoa > Chordata > Aves > Passeriformes > Cotingidae > Cephalopterus > Cephalopterus ornatus. The sequence continues at coordinate 704,548 of VZRE01015485.1, read as the reverse complement.
AGCTACAGGTCTGTCAGAGGCAAAAAAACTCCCTGGCAGGAGCAACCGAAGAGGATTTGTTGGTGTGAGCTGAGGTTTGCAGAGCACATGAGTTTGTATGTCTGTTTAGGGGGTTAGTGGCAATGTGATTTTCTGATCCTGCTCTGACCTGTTGTGCAAACAAGAGAAGGATCTGCCTTCACCTAGAATAGGAGAGCTCTTTCCTCATGAATTACAAAGGGATTTCTTGCATCTCCCAAGAAATCCGAGCAGATCCCCTCCCCAAAGCACCAGGCAGCCCTGTGGTGGGGTGTTAGGTTGGTCCCCTGAAGGTACAAACACAATGGGGCAGCCCACACTGGCTCATCTTGCCCTCCAGGCTGAAGAAGCTGCAGGTTGTAGCAGCATTTCATTATTCAACCATCCTGTATCTTTGCAGGTTGCTCAGTGCCTACAGACACCCTCCATCCCAGGTTCCTTCTCAATGCTCACGAAGCCGAGCACTCACAGGAGTATTTGATGCCAGCGATCATTAGCAAAGGACAAACACCACTTCCTCCAGATCTGCTTTGTAGTGGGAGGGCATTTTTGGAAGGAGAAAGGTGCAGTTATCAGTGGCTGGGTCAGCAGCAGGAAGGAGGAAGCCTCTTGCAGGAGGCTCAGTCCTGAGCAGTGCTGAGCACCCACAGCTTCCCCTGAGGGACTGCAGAGGCAGGAGCCTGATTTGCCTGAACCACTCACAGGATCCAAGGCAGAGGAAAGGGGTGATGGAACATGGACAACAGGTACATGGCCACTGCTCATCACCCAGCACAACCTCCCGAGGACCCGCAAGAGATTCCCCACCTGTCCTGCTGCCATTGCTGGGACTGTTCTCAGCTCCTCAGGGAGAGCTTGGGTTAAGTTTGGGGTACGGACCCTGAGCCCTGGTATGTGCCATTTGCATCACTAGGTCTAAGCCCAGATGGTTCTGTTAGTATATGAGACTCACATACCCATGTACAAGTTGTCCTCTGCAGGATCATCGAGGACCTGTAATCGATAACAGGGAAATAAGGGGGAAGGGGAAAAAGAAGAACAGCAGGAAAAATAAGAGATATTTAATGGAGTAACGTTTTACTGCTCCCTGTACACTGTGCACTGCAGAGCACTGAGAACAACTTAGACTAATATTTAGAGAGTCCTGCAGAGAGAGAGGCATTGAAGGACACAGATTTTCCTGTCTCCAGAAAAATCTGGGCTTCTGCCTGGAGAAACAGCCTACCAATAAAGGCACTGCTTGTCCTAACCTGACCTCAGTCAATAATGAAAAAGGCACCAAAGCCTTGCACTTGTGCACCTTCCCAGGCTTGTCTGCACACAAGTTTCAGTGATCAAAGCTCGCTGTTATTTCTACCAGCAGAGAGAGCTGCCTTCTCTTGGGCACCAGCCCACAGCCCAGGGTGAGTGTGTCAGTTTGTCCTACATAACTGGTGTGATCCTGCTTGGAATCACCAGCCTGAATTTCTGAACAACTATTTTAAAGCAATTTTGGCTGAAGTAGGGGCAGTTGAAGAAAGATCCTCTTGTTGCAATACAAACCAGACTTGTTTCAGCACAGTTAGGGTGGAGAAGCTGCTCACCTCTATCAGCTTAACGATGTTGACGTGGTCCAGCTTCTTTAGGATGGCTATTTCCTGATAGACTCTGTCCAGTGGTGCCATGGGCTTGGGCTGCTCTCCAGAGGATGTTTTCGACCCTCTGGGAGGAGGCCGACCTGCAAGTGTGACAACACAGTGAAGAACTCTTCACAGGATGGGCAGCCACTGGCCCCTCTGCAGATACCTCCAGCTGTTCTGCAAGATCTCATCCCCTTGCTCTCATCCCAAACCATTACAGTTTTCCACCTGGAACTGAGATTTCCAAGCCTCATTCAGACCAGCTCCTCCCAGCCTGGTCTAGAGGGTCCCATGGCTCAGCCAGGTACTATTCCAGGGGGCAGAAGAGCCCCTGGAAGAAGGGGGACTACCCTGCCTAACTTCCAGCACTTAATTAGGCTTCATAGGTGGTCAACATGGGAAGAATCACCACTTCAAAGAGACTCACAAAAATCAGAGCCAGGACTCTAATTACTGAGTGCATTGAATCTGCCTGGCGTTGTACCTGCCCCTTCACTACACAAGTGGCATTTTAACCAGCCCCAAACTACATGGGCAGCTTTCAGATGAGGCCAAGTTCTGCAGTCCTTGCAGACAATGCTTCTACAGAGAGAATTTCCTGGCTGAGAACAACAGGCAGACCTCTAAATGTGAGATACCCACGTGGAAATCCGTACTGCTTCAAGAGCTTCTTCTTGGAGAGGACTTTCATAGCCTGAAGGAAGAAGAAAAAAGCAGTGTTAAAACTGAACAAGAGCCAAAGTGCACATTGCTGAGACCTGGAAGTGTGCTGGGCATCAGGGACTGGCTCAGGTCTGCTCCTCAACTTAGAGAAGACATGTCCTGGTTAGTGGTGGTCACAACAGACAGACACTGACCCAGGCTTTCCTAAAAGCACTGCTAACCATTTTTTCATTCATTTTTGTCCCCATAAAAAATTAGGTGGTTTGGACTTATTTTCAACTGAACAAAGAAAATGTCTGCATTTGGGGCAGGAGCGTGAGGGAAGGGGTGGGTTCTTCCAGCTGACCTTCATGTACCTGCTGTTTTGGATGAGGTTACAGCCATGCTGCAAGTCAGAGCCACTTCAAGGCTGCTCCACCTTATGTTTTGCTTTGCCAGGGGGTCTAGGAAGCAGAAGAGCTGGAGTGTCACAGCCATAAAGCTAACACCCTTGGAATCTCCATCACAGACCTGGAATAGGGCGAGGGCATAGCCTGCCTGGGGAGGCCCTTTGCATTCCCAGTGGGTATTTTTTGCCCCATAAACACCTTCCTGTGGCTCCACAGTGATACAGAGCAGCTGCAGTGTGATCCAGCACCATGCCCAAGTCCATCAACAAGACACTTGGTGGGCATCCATCCCTGCACCCTCAGACACAGTGAGGACAAGCCCTGGGCAGGGGCCTGGTGAAGGCACAGGGAGGGAAACAGGATTTTGCCAAAGGCTTCCCTCCCTTCTCATACCCCATCACATGCTGGCACTGCTGGGAACCCGGGCAGCTGAGGCGTGGGAGGGGGTCAGGGTAATCTTTTCTGCTGTCCGGTTGGCATTAGCACAGTGGCAAAAGGCAATCAGAATTTAATAAACAGTCTCTGTGCCTCCATCTGCTCCGTGTGCTAATAACCTTTCTGGAGGGCCACTCAAACAGCCCCGAGTGGCCCAGCAGATAAATACTTCATGAGGAAGCAGCTCATGGTACAATTTGCTTAGGAAAACAGCCTACACTTACAGAAGCTGGGATGGCCACTCACTCCCTCCCCTAGAACGAGCAGTTACTCCTACTAATTAAGCCTCCAGATCTGTAATCCACACTGGATTGATCCTAGCAAAATACAATTAACCACGGACTCCTACAGGACACAGTCAAATGCCAAGGAATTTTGCATTAATATCACAGAGGCAGGCTCTGTGCACACTACCTGCTTTTAACACTTATACCAGGGACAGGTCACCGAAAACATTTCAGCAAGCTCCTTCCCGAGCTGTTTTTCCTGGCAGTGATGCCACCACATGCCCCGGGATCCCCAGCTCCCACCAGTGCTCCTGCTGTAGCCAGGTTCGTGGCTGGCTGGAAGGATTGTTATTTTTGGTACTGATCCAGTGAAATCCTCTGGATTTGCACACGTGTAACTGAGAAGAGACATTGTGTAGTTCTGAATCCTGCCTGACAGCTCCAAGCCAGCTGTTGGGAATGATGGTGTCGAGAGACAGACTCAGAAGTGCTTATCTTCTACTTAGCACAGCACTGTGTCCAACAAAGAGCCAAATGATTCATGGTCTGCTGAAAGAAGATCCAAGATGTGCTCAACCACCTCCAAATACGGCCAGGACCAAGCCTGGAGGCCTTCCTATGCTCTCCACTTTTATCTCTCCATAATGAAAATTTATGAGAAAAATCAAAGGAATTGCTACATTCATTTCTCTTTCAACTCTTGCCAACCCAGGAGGAGAAGGCTCTCCTTGCTCCAATTCCATCTTGAGTCCTCCCTGCCTTCTGGCAAGGAGCTTTAGGAAGAAGAAAAAATAGAAGATGCTGAGAGCTCTCAAGTTGCATCAGTGCTTGGGGGACTCAGCCTGAGGAACTGAACCACTGCCACCAGCTATGCCCACATCGGCTTAGTCCTGCCCAGGACAGGCTCTGGGAGAGGCTGGAGGGAGCAGGAAGGTACAGAGAGGAGCAATAGCAAAGACAAGAATTGCTCTCAAGGGCAGAAATGGAGGCAACAAGGGCTACTGCTGTCACCCTTGAAGGATGGTATGAAGGGAGATGGGGGGTTACTGTACTGTCGGTGAGCTGACTGTAAAGCACCACTACCACTGGAGAAGAAGCACCAGGACATGTTTACATCAGTTTCAAAGCACTAGCACCTGCTACTGCACAAGCAGGACTGGATCAGAACAGAGGACCTGTCTCCCTGCGCTTACAAACTCAAAGAGGGGACAAAAAGCAAAGTTCATCAGGCAACAGGCCAGAGCCACTTAATTACCACAAGAGCAGAGAGGAGAGCACGGGGCTGTGAAGCCTCACTCTAATTCCAGGGAGCTGGCAGGACCAGGCTTCCTCCTGAATTGTGGCTGTGTGTAATAGCAGCAACTCAGGGATGCTCCAGCAAACCTCTCCTTCCGGGCTCACACGCATGACAGAGCCAAAGACATTTGTACTCCCAGGCAGAGCTAATTACCCAGATAATGCCTTTCTGATAAAGAACCAGCTCAGAGCCAAGCTGAGGGATTTTCCCTTTGCACAGGCAAGCATTGCTTCAGCCTTCTCAGGAAAAGAGGGAGCCTGGAGATTTCCTCCACACATGCCCTTGCAAACATCTTCCTTCCGACTATTCACACGTGGACACAGGGCTTGACATTTCCCTCTGAGAGGCAGCAGGGACTGTGTACTTTTCTTTGATGTGTGTTTGTTATCTTCAAGTGTACTGCTCTCCTCCTATCAACCTTACAGCTGGAAACCACAAGGAAGCTGCCTGAGGGAAAGGAGATCCCAGGATTATGGAGAGAAGGGATGCCTGGCATACAGCAGCTTTCACAACAGTGAGACCACAGGCTGCTGGTGATGACAACCAGAAAATGGCCATTAGTTTTGGGAGGGAGGGGTGACAACATGACTGAGCCAAGGGAACTTACCACCTGTCCTTTGTGGTCCTCTCACAGAACTTAGGATCTCATTTTATTTGCTAACAGAGAGACCTGCACTGCAAGGGCAGAAGCCCTGGGCACCGTCCCTGCCTGCAGCTCCCAAGGGATGCTACTCAAAGGTTGCTATTAACACCTAAATCCTCTGCTAGTGCATGAGGGCACACTCCGGGAATGCTGAACAGAACAGAGAGCATTCCCAGCCCTTCCTCACCTGTCCTTCCTCACGACATCCCTCAGATAAAGTGGCTGAGAGGGAAGCTCTGATGGCAGAGAAGAGTGTTATGAACTGAAAGAAAACCCTAAACCAGACAGGCTTAGCTGCCATGGCCCTAAAATCCTGCTCCTGCATCTGTCACCTTTTGCCCCAACAGCAGCAGAATTCCATCAGCAGGCTGTGCCCCATCCATGCTGTGCCACCACAGCAGGGATGGCCTCCCGGAGTGGCCATGCTTGTCTGCCTCCAGCTGTCTCCCAGAGGATCCTGCTCTTACTCCAGGTGGCCCAGCTCCTCACAACCCCACAGCTGAACAACACGGGGTGTTAGACAAGCCAGAGATCCTTTTCCTGGTCCTCACCACTCTGGAGCACAGCTGGCAGTGGTTCAGCAGCTGTTATGTGAGCAACAGGACGGGAAACAGGAGCTGTGCCTTCCCTTCCCACCTGGATGGCGACCAAAGCGGATTCTCCAGGGGCTAGAAAGTTGAAGGATTGCTGCTGGCCACCTTCTCCTCAGCAGCACTTTGTTCAGCCACTGCTTTCATAAACTTGGAAGGAATTTCTCCCCATCACTGGGACTCGGGACTTGCACGCATAGGTACAAACAGAGAGCACAGTCACACAAATCTTGTTTCTTAGGAAACCAGATTAAAAAAGGATAAAAAAAACCCAAACAAACAAAAAAAACCACTGACAACCTACAATGCTATTGCCTTATTCCAGCAGTACCATAACAAATGTCCATCATAACCACTTCTCTTTGCAAGCTGATTTAGAGATTGAAAATTGGAGGGAGACATGACCCGAGGCATCACAGAATCAAATTCCATCAGCACAATGACTCCAAACTAGATCTCTGCCTGGACACATCTGCCTTTGCTTTTTATTTGCTGCGTTTTCCCAGAGCTCAGCTTTTCCTTTTTTTCCCCCTAGTCACCGACAAAGCATCTCCTGCAAACTGAGACACTGAAACCTTTCCAGTGTAAAGGGTTCCTTGGCAGAGCCCCACCAATGCTGCTGGAAACAGCCTCATGTGCCCCAGGAGCAGCAGGGTCCTCTGCTCTGGGAGCCAGCTCGGCATTCCAATGGGGTCTCCTCCTTGGAGGGAGCACTGGGTCACGTACTTGGTGCTGAAAGTTCCATTTCCTTGGACTGACACATTCCCTGCACCCGCTGATGTGAGCCAGGACACTCTTATAGCCCTCCCTGGCACGGGGGTTGTTCATAGCAGTGAAGGGTAAAGCTCTTAGAAGCATTCTCTCATCTTTAATGGAAGGTAAAAAACCCACAAAGTAAACATGACCCATCTACATTTTTCCCAAATGTAGTGATTGGATATTTTCTTTAGAGTTTTTCCTAATTCTAGGCCAAATCCAAAACTCATTAAAGCAGCAACAACCTTTCTTTTTGCTTCAAAAGGAGCCAGATTCAGTCCCTGATACCTATAAACTCTGCCTTTTTGAAGAGAGCTAGCAAAGGGCCCCACACCTCAGCAAGAATCAGGAGCCACACTCTGAAATATACTCCAAAATAAAGTTTTTCTGCTCTCGTTACCATTTTGCTCCTTTTTATTGCAGCACACCAGCTTAAAGACAATAAAGCAGGCAGCAACACCCTGACCTCATGCTAAAACACTGCAAACATAAATCAGTTACAGAATCATCATATCGAATGGTTTGGGACCTTAAAGGAACCTTAAAGATCATGTAGTTCCAACACCCTGCCATGGACAGGGACACCTTCCACTTAACCAGGACGCTCCAAGCCCTGTCCGACCTGGCCTTGCTCACTAAAGACCACCCAAGGGCTAATTTCCTCCAATGCTGCTTTTCACCACTGAGACAAAAAACACTGTTCCACACCTAAATTTAGGAGGGGAAAAAAACCCACACAGAAAAGGCCCTCTCCAACTCTTAGAATCACAATTGCTTCTGCTAACTGCTGGTACCAGGCAGGTCCACTAGGTACCCCCTGGGGGGTCGGGGTGCACCGCTGTGGAGCAGCTCTGGATGGGAAGGATAAGCAGAGCAGGATGGAAATTGTCCGAGCTCTGCGAGAGCACGAGGGTCAGGCACATCGGGCAGCGTGGGGAGCTCAGCAACCATTAGCCAGTTATGCAACTGGCACTATTTCTCCGAAGCTTTGAAAAGTCTGCCAGCTCCTGAGCTGGTTTAACGTCTCGGGAAAGCGAAGGTGTCTCCATCACAGCTCACACTCCCAGAAAACGCAAGCACGGGCACCTGGAGGATCAGGGGGGCCAGGCTGTCTGCATGTGGCCGCAGCTGGGAAAGGGTGAAATGTCCCACTGCTCCAGATGAAAGGGTAGCAAGTACATGAGACACAGATTTCAGCGTCTTTGCAGCCCCTCTCCCACACGTTGACACCCACCTGCAATCAAACACAGGCAGACAGCTCTCCATCTGTTGTAGAGTTCCATACACCTCCCAGGATCACCTTCACAGCCAGCTGAGGTCTGCTTCAGACCCTGCCTCAAGCCCCCAAGAGGAAGATCAGGGCAAACCAAAGAGCACATCCCTGCAATTCTGGCAGGAAGGGGCTCTGCAATACCCTGCCCTGCTCTGGGTAGCGAGGCAGAAACACCGCCCAGGCACGGGGCAGTACCTTTAAAGTGTTTCCTTAGATTAGATACAGAGATTAAATGGGGATTAACTAACACACCAGGCTACCCTGGCCACAGGCTTTCACTTTTTGCTTGGATTTGACCAGCTAAATCTACATCCACGGCGTTAATCTGCATCCAAAACACAGACAGGGGCGCAGCAGGCAATGCTGTCCCAAGCCCAGCTCTCCCCTGCCGAGCTGTGCCAGCTGCCCTGCCCGCCCTGGGCAGCCCACAGGGACACCAACGGGATTCCCAGATCAGAAGGGCAGTGCCAAAATGTAAGGATTACAATTTTAGAAGCAAAAATATTTTCAGCTGGAAATAAATGTGATTTATTGATGCGATGCATTCCCACCCTGTGCTGCTGGTGCTGGCACTGCCTGTGCTGGTGAGGCAGATGGATCAGGGAAACCACGGCTGGCACCATCGCTCTCTCTGCAAAGAACAAATCATCCTGCTGCAGAGCAGGGGAAGGAGGATTTGGAGGGCAAGAGAGATAGGGGGCCATTGGAAACACCAACCACTCTGGTGCAGTGGTGAGTCAGCTTGGAAAGGATAGGAGATGGAAAGAATTGTGGTTCCTTTGCTTGGCCAGCTCCAGGGCACCTTGTCCAGATTTTTGTCTCAATAGTTCCATCCCTCATTTCAAGACATTCCTCCTGCAATTTTACGCCTGCTGGGAGCACAGAAGGGCTAAGGAATACCCACAGGCATATAATTCCACCTGACCCCTTCAACCTGGGATGTCACTTTTAAATCCAAGAGTCAGGGAAGAAAACCCGCTGGGGAGTGGGGAATGAGAACACTTTACAATCCACAGCGTATCCTTATTCCCTTTTGTACCAAAGCAAGCTGGGACAGGGAACAGCACAGGAGTCTGCCTGAGCGCTCTGATGGACTACACTGGAAAATTCACCCACATGAGGCCACTCCAGCGCAGGAGCGACAGCAGGACCCTCTCACCAAACACAGTGTGGAGCAGCAGTTCTGACAGGGCTGTGTTGAGGCCAGCAGGGCTCAGGTTCAACAGCATTGCAACCACCTAGCTCTATTCAGCCAATTCCTGCCCTTGGATCCATCAGGAACTGCTGGAAGATCTTTCCAGAAGCCTCCAGGCACAGCCCCACACAGCAAGGCACTTTTCCTTCCTTCCAGCTTCTGCTCTCAGCCTGAACAAAACGAGCCACAGGGCAAGCCCAGGGACACGAGCGTGTCTGCAGGTTTTGCAGGAATCCCAGCTGGGATGGCTGGGATTCACCTGCTTCTGGAAAGAGAGGGACAGAGCAGGAGCCCTCAGCATAAGCAGCCTTTTTGAATCTGAAACTCTTCAACTCTGGCTTCAGCTCAGCAAGGGAGTCAAAAGCTGAGGTTTGCCTTCTGCCTTGCACCTCATGCCCTGACAGTGAGGCCCCATTCAGTGTCCCCCAGGCACTCCCCAAGGGGGTAAGACCCCCCCCAAGGGAGCCTTGCCCAGCCAGGCCACGCTGTTCAGCATCTTTCTGATAAACACCCCCGTTTGCTTACAAAACACGTCTGCTCGTTCCAGGCCAACCCTGCAATGCACAGCAGGTGCTGAATACCACCACCCACACGCCTCTAATTTCAGGTGACCTGCTTCATAGCTAGAAAATGTCAAGACAAATCAGCGACGCACTCCTGCCTCCGAGATCCCTCCTGTTACATAAGGCAGCCCACCCGCTCCGCTCCCCTCCCGCCCGGCACCGCACGCACAGAGCAGCTCCGTGCCCAGCAGGATGCTCAGCTCCTCGCATGCCACACAAATCAGAAGTGCACGTGCTAAAAGCAGCAAGGTAGAGGGGACCCAGCTCTCAGGGGGGTGAAGGGGAGCGAGGAGCGGCAGCAGCAAAGAGGAGCAGAGGAGGGACACGCTTACATAATACTTGTCGTCGTTCTCGTTGTAGGCCAGTTTCACAACGCCGTAGGAACCCTAAAAATAAACACCAATTGCACAGTCAGTTCAGCAGCTTCACCTTGGCATCTTGCTGCTCAAGGCTGGTAGAGCACAGCTTTACACAGGGTAAAAAACAACTCTGAGGCCCCAGGCCATGCAGACCCCTGAGCAAAGCCTGCAGCTGATGTGACCCCGCAGCGAGGTTGTACATTTTGGCAGCTCTGTTGGGCATTGGAGGATTACCTCCTGTTAGTCCATCACCTCCTGACCTGAGCCAAAGCCACTGTGTCTGTCTGAACTCGAACATGGGCGGGGAGCATAATTTTGAAGTAGATACTTTTTTGTGCAAGTTCGGAAATTCTGCACAAACAACTTTCCTGTCCTGCTGCACAAGACCACCTTCAGCACAAAACCTATCCATCTCTTGACAGCAAATGGACTTCATTGATGACCACCTGCCTGCCTTCCACCAACCACATGTTGCCCAGGCAGATGCAGATCTGGACTATTGCTGCATCCTCAGCTCCAGCGATAGCCTGAAGCCAAACTCCATCCAAATCACTGTTTTTTCGCAGTTCTGTGTCAACACTAAACATTTTATGCAAGCGAGACGTGACACCATGGCTAGCTACCATCCCTGACAGATGCCTGTTGAATAAATGAGTGGGATGAACACCAGAGCCTTCAGAACATTTCTCTTGACTTCACTAAAAGCTGGAATAAGGTCCTGGTCTCAGAGGAGACCAGTAAGCCACCTGGCTGATCCAGGAGCACACACAGCAGGGCCAGGAGACCCTTTACCAACCTCACTGTGATCCACATGGAAGGAGGAGGCAGGTGCAAATCCACCTGAGAGAAGGTCTCACACTCTCCTTCATATTTAAGCCAATGACAAAGGCCCTGAGTGGGTCTGAAGCTGAGTTTGGGATGGCACCTGCTGTACCAGCAGCAGTGGTATCTCCAGCCTTACTCCCTGCCTGCCAGCACAGCCCACGGCACAGATGGAAAGGGTGCCTCCTCCCACTGCCTCTCGTCTTGGGAGAGGAGTTTGGGCTAATGAAACTGTTGGAGAAGGTCTCTGCAGCTCGGGGTGCAGTCCCTTCTGACTGCAATGTTCCAATTGCAAAGGCAGGCACAGCTTCCAGGCAGCACCACCGCTCCTGGACCCATCTGCAACGGTGGCAGACGTCCAAATGTGCAGGTGTCTGAGCTGCTCACCAGCCCAGACCTCTAAATAACTTTGGAGCGATCTCTTCTGAATCATTCTATCATTCTGAAGTTTTTAAACATGGACTAGTATTAAAGCGACATTTCATATGACACACAAACTTTACCTAGTCCTGATGGGGACCAAACACCTGCCCTGATCTTATTTTTGTTGTTGGGTTTTTTTTTCCCTTTCCTTGTTGTGTTGTATTAATGCATCAAAGGCTCGTAGTGTTACATTTGGCAAGCAAACACCCTGGAAGGGAGCCAGCTTAACCACCTTCCGAGGGAGGAAAAATAAATTTAGATTTCAGAGGAAGTAGCTCCACTTTGACCTTGAATAAAACTTGCTCAAACTAATAAGGAAAAAAACAAACAAAAAACCCCCCAAACAAACACAAGTTTCAAAGATTCTTCACCAGTGAGGTCCCTTGGGCTGGCACAGCTTTTCCACCTGAGTGTGCACACATAGGTTGCCTGTGCCCAACACAAGCTTCAGTACTTACCTTGCCTATTTCACTCTGCAGCTTGTACTGGTTTAATTGCACACAGTCCTGCAGATCAAAAGGAGAACATAATTAGAGTATTGGTAAAGGCAATGACTGAGTTTGAATCAAGTTCAAGTAGAGGCAGAGTACTAAATAATGAAAGACTTAATCTTATTTAAACTGGTGTATGTTTACTATAAGCATTGCTTTTTCCTTTTTTTTTTTGACACTCGAGGACAAAATAATTATGGGTTGAATTCTGATCCTGGTTGTGCTGGTGTAAAACCACCCCAATTCCCCAGCATGGCTCTAGGTTCAGCCCAGGGAGCCTGACAGCAGCCCCATTCCTGGTTACATTGACCTTCTCTACTGGACTGTGTCAGTACCATGCAGGAAAACCCCCATGCCCAGCTCCCCAGGGCTCTCACACACCCCAACCCCAGGGTCACAGCACGAGCCTGTGCCCTTCCCAACATCAGCCTGGCAGAGACAGGGACATTCTGGGGCCGTGGATGTTGTGGGGCTGCACCCAAAGGAACCCTCCACTGGATCGTGAGCTCTCTTCAAGGAGAGCACATGAAGCCAAGCTCCTCTGCTATGGAACACAAACAACAGTGGATTCTCTTCAGCTGAGGGAATGTTTGCTATAATAAATCACCCCTGAGCATGTCTGATCTCTGCTGGTAAGGTATCCAGCACTGAAACCCCAAGGGGTGGGAGGTGCAGACCCCCAGGAAGCTGTGACAAGGGTGTAATGATGGGGTGCACCACAACATAAGAGCGGTGCCAGATGCCTTCAGTCCATTTTTAAGAACAGGGGTGTAACAGTCCCTGCTCCCTGCAGCATTCTCACTGACAGCAACACTCCTCTGCCTCTTGGGATGCAGCATGGATGTGGTAGATGATAATTTTGATTTTCCCCCCATCACCAACCAGAAAACAATCCTAACACAAGTGATCATCACAGTGAAGAATAAAGAAATGGGGAACTGATGACTTTTTAAGCTTGCAAGCAGTGGCTTGTCAGAAATATAAGGAATTATTAAATCTTCACCTTGTCGCCAGGGAAGGAAGTTTTTTCCACCTCCCTGACAGGGAAGAAGAGTCAAATGTGAGTAATGGGGCCATGGAAGTGTATTAACTCTGCTGCTAGAAAACACATGTCTTTCCAAAGGTAAAAACCAATCCATCAGAACGAGGAGCAACCAGAGGAGAAAGCATGACCCAGCAAAAGCCAAGATGTTAGGCACAAGGCCACTGAAAGGTTCCCCCCCGCCAAAGGAGGGGGCAGCATGCAGGAACCCAGGGTACAGGCACGTGGAGGACAAACTCCCCTGCAAACACTGTCAGCAGATTCACTTCCCAGTGCGAGGCCGTGCTTCACATCGTGGTGATTTGCACAAATTAAGCAGCAGCATTTTCTGTCGATGTCTCCTGCCCTGGTTTCCCTCTGCTCAGCTTCATATCCTTCCTCCTGTCCTGTGAAAAATGCAGTGCTGCAGATGGGGAAACGCTCACTGGAGAGGCTGGGACAGGCAGGAAAATCGACCGCTCCTCCAGGAACGCCTCCAACCACCTCACATCTCCTGCTCTTCAAACCAGCAAGCTTGCAGTGACCAGGTCCTGTCACCAGGCCTCCTCCCCTGAGTAGGGATTACTCACAGGAGTAAATAGAGCCTTCTACACATAGCCATAGAGTCCCTGGTCTGCACTCAATACCTTGTTTCAAGCCAAGGTGGCATCTCTAAAGCACCAAGAGCTGCTTCTTCTTGCATACACACTGTCAAGAGAGCCACGGTGGCCTCTCTTCCCTTCATCCTCAAGGATCAGAGCCCTTTGTTGCTCACAAAGCATTTAATGCAACTGAGGAGGGACTGTGCCCTGTCCCTGTGTCCAAGGCACCAATTCCTCTGACTCTGACCATCACATTCCCACCACCCCTCTTACCTCTGGCCAGTGATTACCATTCTTATCCCACACCAGACTGATCACCTGAAGCATCTCTCTGGTGTTTCACTGCTGCTAAAAGGAGCTTGTGAGCAACACCAGGCCACCCATTTTAGGGGACGATTACCTGAAAGGGATGGATAAATACTGGGAGGGGAACACCCAAGAGAGGGTCCAAGGGAAAGGCAGTGCCAGGGTCTGCAGCACAACCTCCCAGAGTTTACACTCTCTGTCACCACATCCCAACCTGATCCACATCTCCATCCCTCTCCACTCAGGTAATTCCTGGTGAGAAGCACCATCACTTCAGCTTCTGCCTTGCTTCCAGCACTTGAGCTGAACACAGCAAAATCAAACCATTATAGGTGCTTCCTACCTTTTTTTTTTCCCTTGCTGAAAGACCATAACTCACAGCTCAAGCAGCTCCTGCCACGTGTTGCTGCAGACTGGCAGGGTTGTTATTATGTTATTTGGTTCTCCTGCAGGAAGTGGGATAATTGTACAATTCCTTTATCAGAGAGAAACACCTGTCTCTGGGCCAAGCGTTTCTTTAAGATAACATTGTACGGTTCTCCTGATTTCATCACGCCAATGTATTTGCAACTGCTGATAAATACAAACAGAGCAAGACCTTAATGAGATGCTTTAATGAAAAGCTGACAGCAAATTAGACTCAGTTAGTCCAAGCGTGCAATAATTGTTTTGCCTTAAAATACAAGATGCCCCGTTCGTTAACATGTCCAAGGTATTAGTCAAGAGAGGAAGGGGAGGAATTAATGCCACAGAAAACAAAAATTGGTCAAAAATCATAAAGCACAGCTCAGTCCAGAGCTCAGGCCCTAATTCCATAAATCCACTGTGGCCACCACTGGGTGAAAGAAACACTGAAAAATTGAGAATTGAGCCTTTGCTGTCCCAGGGGAGATGCAGGGATTGAAAGGAAGAACGAGCACTGATTTCCAAAATAAGACATTTCTGAAAACAATCAGACTGCCTACACACATACATATATGATGGAGAATTTTGCCCACTAAAAGGAGCTAAATTCACCAATCTGAAAAGAATTGTAATTTTCAGCAATTCAGCAAAACCCATTAAAGAGAAGCATGGGAGGAAAAAAAAAGTGGGAACTAAAAGCCAGTAATGAAGGAACAGTGGTTTAAACTCATCCTGCCTGGAAGGGGAAGCGAAAGAGCTTCTAAAAACAGACAAAATGAAAAAAAGGCCAGAAAATGGGTATTAAGGGCAGCAATGAATACAAATTAGAAAGTTGTTCAGGGACAGAGAAGGACAGACAGGAAGGCCAGACTTCATGGAGGTAAGAAAAATAAAGAGATTTTTAAACAACATCCAAACCCAAGTGCAAAACAGAAAGCCCACCACTGCTGCAGGAGCACTGGTCATGGCTGGGCACAAAGCTCAGCACCCACCTGGGACCCCAAAGCTGGATGCAGGAGCCTGGGCACTCACCAGGTCCCTGGAATACTGCTGGGAGAGTGGCTAAAAAGGGGGGCTGGGAGCAAGGCAGCCCCTTTCCAGCCCCTCTCCAACTGCAGCTCTGGGCTTTCTCCTTCTCTCAAACCTTACCCTTGGAGGAGTTGGAAATGTAACTTTAAATAAAGGTTAATCAACCAAAGGAAAAGAAATTAGCAATGCCTGTGGGGGAGTCTTCTTTGAAGAAAGGTTTTCCAAGTATCTTTGATCTTTTCAGGAGAGCTCAGGTTTGAGCACCGCAGTAAGACCTCTAGAAGAAATTCCTCTATGGGACTCTTGGGGCTGGGAAGAGGAAGCTCTGAGCCCATGCTGAGCAGGAGCTCAGTCCCCACCACTGCCCTGGTCCCACATGAGTTTTGCTTTGGGCACAGCGAGGAAATCACTTTATGAAGAAAACTGGGCAGCTCCCAGAGACTGGAGGAGTGTGAGACCTGGATCAGCCCAGCACCAGGGCACTGCCTCTCAGCTCTTGACACCAGTTCCTTCAAACCTTCAGTGGGCCAAACAAGCAGGGGGCTATGACAATGGTATGGAAAGCCAAGGAAAGAAAGGACAAGGAAGTGATTTATTTTCCATGCCTTTGGGGTAAACCACAGACACCAAGCCTAGGAAAATTCCCTTTGTCAGCTCATCCTCCTCCCTGCATCCTCAGGCCAGGAGCATCTCCGAGGAGGGAGAACACACCAGCCTGACTCATCCTCTCCACCCCTGCTGGAGCACACACGGCTCCAGCCCATGGCCACGACCTGCAGAGCTGCCCAGGCACTGGGGAACTGGAACAGCCTCCTACTGATCCCACAGGGTGGAGAGACCACGTGGACACCGGGGAAGGGCAACCGGGATGCCAGGGAGTGGGTGGGTGGATGCAGGGCAAGAAAGGGAACATGTGAAAGGGAAAGGACAATTCAGCCAGAAGAGACCAGAGAAAAGACAGTATAAGGCAATTAACTGTGCTGGCAGGACTGGGGAGAAAGCCTGGAAAAAGACAACTTTTATTTTTCTCCTAGCCACTCTCCAAGTAAGACTTTTCTTGGCTGCCTAAAGAGGTGACTTTGGGATGACAGAATAAAAAAAACCCACCAGCACTGCACTTTCAAATGGCACTTTCCAACAAGCAGCACCTCTCTCCTTTCACAGATCAAGCCCTGCCATCTTAGATGGGACAAGTTCTGTCAAACACAGTGACAAGACACCCACCACTCTGTACAAACACCTTTGGAGTCTTTTCCTAGTACATACAAGCACTGGGGCATCATCTGGGCAGCACAGCAGAAGCTGCTTTTAGCTGCCTCAGGAAAATCCTCACCTCTTGCCTTTCTGCCAGCACTGAGCAGGAGCTGGGAACATCACATCAACAGAGGCAAAATGGGCCAGCAACCTAAACTCTGGGGCCTGTGCCTCAGCTCTGCAGCTTTATGTACCCTTAATAGCTTCAGCCTCATCACTTCTGTGCCACAGCTAAAGGCAAAGCCATTCCCCTGTTAGAGAGAAGCACTGATAGGCAGCAAAGGCAGCAAGAAATCCCACCAGGCACTCCTGGCAGAGAAGGCAGCAGTGAGAGAACCTTCCAGGCCATAGCCCATGAATAATCTAAGAAAGGAGGGGAATAAACAGGGAATTTTTAAAATTACAGATGTATTTTTGATGGAGATACGACAGATGGGGTAAATTAAGCACACAATAACGCTGCCAGGAGAGCAGAACAGGTTACCTCTCTTGCAGAGTTAATACTGCAGATCCAGACTTAGCAGTGGCTGCAAGACACCAGCAGCTGCCAGCCTTTGTCCTGGGGCAATTGGCTAATTGGTGGCTCTCGTTGGTTGACAGGGAACAGTTTTTGTGCATTACAACAATCCCCAGCCCTGCTGCAGCCCTGCCAGCCCAGGAGCCACCATCTGCCTAAAACCAAACCCAAGATGCACTTGGAAGGAGGGTGTTTGTGGTATTGGTCCCAGTGATGGGACAGCCCAATTTGCTGCCTGCTGGTGGCACTGGATGAATCCCCCCTCAGTGCCACAGGCTCAGCTTCAGCTCTTGGCTCTCTTGATCCCTGGATAGAAGTTTTCCTCCCAACCTGTGAAGAAGTATTAAACCAACATTAAAAAGCTCAGCAGCATCTCTCCAAGAGAACACAAGGTTCTTCCATAATTCATCAGTGAACAATAGAACATTCACCTCCTGCTGGAGCCCCATATTCCGTCTCCACATATCACACCTCTCCATCATTTCTCCAGATCAGTCCAGGGTACAGCATCACCGACAGGCAGACAGGGAGCTGCCATCCTGCTATCTCTGGATGAAGAGGGAAGCGGATTCAGTCTGAGATGGCTATCGGTGGCGTGACAGGAAATTGTGGCAGGCAGCTGTGCCATCCTGATGGATGGTCCCTGCTTGGCTGCCACTGATAAAGCCCAAATGCTCCTCAACTTCATCTCCAATTCTGCACAGCCTGTAAGCGACCCAGGCAGCAGCCACGAGCTGCAGTGATGGATGCTCTGCCTCCTAGAAGGCATGACTGATGGTGGTGAATACTCAGTGCGAGGAGAAAGGAGCAACTCCAAAGGGGCTTTAAGCAGGTGAGAGACCAGGACTGGAATACAAATGTGCAGCTTGCCTAGAACCAGGTGTGCCACGGAGCCATTTGCAGGCAGGCCAGGGCAGTGTTGTGATGACCGGTGAGCTGGATCTTGCCAGAGTGACCCACCACCCTCCCTGCTCACGGAGGGGCTGTGCATCAAAGTGATCAACAGACACACACCAGCAGCTGGTAAGTGCCCCGCGACTGTATTTCTCATCACAGGCTTCTTTTAACCCCAACAGGACCAAAACCCTCAACAGAGAGTCCCGGTAACACTTAGAAGCCCTGACAGAGAACAGACAATCTGCTCTCCATTTCTTTCCGAGTTCCCTGCTGTATCCCAGCTGTACAGCTTGGGTTTGGACTGGCAGTGCCTATCACAGCCATGAACACAACGACCACTTAGCAGCACCTGGAAGGTCACAGGGAGGACGTGGAGCTGGGCTGTGTGCAGGCTGCACACTCGCCCTGCTGTCACACACTGACACTCCTATTCAGTGCCCAGCCCCAAACTGTGCTCTATAACCAAACATTCATCTTCCTTACTCCTTTTGCTGTTCCTTACAGGATACATATACTATCCCTGTAAGCTGGGAAGAAGCAGCACAACTCCCAAGAGCACCTCTGTGAGGGCGAGCACCCACCTCAGAACAAGCCCAGCTGTCTCCCAGGCTCCCCTCCCCTCCCACCAAAGCGATTCCCCATTAAAATGAATGATGGTTTCCAACGAGAACAGCTTTGTTGAGCAGCTGAGCTGCACCGAGTAGGGCTCTAACAATCAAGTCATATCAAAGTGACCATTAAAAAGGCAGCACTGCATAAAGAGCTGCTGCAGGAGCAGGAACACAAAGGCTCCACATCTGCATTTCAAGCTAAGCATTTCCCAGCCCTAGGCAGTAACTATTGCTCCCCAGGATGCAGATGCTGTGGAAGAGGATGGAGTATTTTGAATTTCCTTGCAGATGGGAATGTGCCAGTCACACTCAACTGCAGTTACCCTGAAAGATTTCAGACAAGCCTCACTCCTGGCACAGTCACAGCACTGCAGGATGGGAGAGCTGGCACTCAAGTCACGTCCTGCTTCCAAGAACTGGCTCCTTTCCCTCACTGCCTCCCTTATTAAAGCATATGGCTGCTGTCAAAGAAGGTGCAGTCTCTGCAGTGCACCTTCTGCAGGTAACCTCTGATCAGCTGGGGATGCACAGCCCATCCCACTGCTAATGTGACTTGCACAACTTCCCAGAGGACAGTGGTTGATTTGGACATGCACAGGCCCATCTTCTTGGATGTGCAAGGAGAAAACACCCACTTCTCAGGAGGGAAACACTAAGCCACACACTGAGATTTAAGCTCCAGGACGCTTGGACCCACGTAAAAGTCTAATCTCCAGCGATTTGGGTCCCTGTGTTGCTTCAGGTTCAGCATCTTCACCATGACACTGGGCAGTGAGCTCTGAGCAGCCCCTCTCTCCGCTCCCTGTCCTCACCACAACAGCACTGCACAGCACTGGGAACTGCAACCAGCAGCTGCTTCCATCAAGACACTCGACCCCTGACAGTGTGTCACACCTCCAGGACAGGTGTGGTACCAGGAGAGCAGCTGGAAGATGGATGGCAGGAACAACCACAGCAACCCAGACGCTCCTCTGAAGGAGAGGAGGCTCACAGCCCTTGGCTACCACTGCTGTTACAAATGCTTTAAAGACAAAGGAAAACCCTGACAGGAGTAGGAAACTCCTGTGCGTTTAAGCTCTTTATAAAATTAAATCATGCCTTCAATTATGGCAAAACACAATAGGAGATATATAATCTCCAGAAGTTTAATTCCATAAAATACCATCAGCAAAGCTGCTGTGACTGATGAATTCCCAAAAGGCACACACAGCAGGGACATGAGAGCAAAGACATTTGGCCACAGCCCTTTCTCTGAGCAACCTGAAAGACCGCCTGCCTTTTACCATGACACAGCAGTCCTTAACAGGACCATCCCAAGCAGGTAATGGCTGAAGGAGCCAAATGTCAGGACCAGGGTTACACCCAGCAGAGGTCTGGGGGAAGGAGCCATTACAAATACGGTCCCTAGTTCCAGGGGTTTTCTTCCCCCTTAGAAATAATAGTGCTTTCAGATCCACTGCTCCAAAAGACTGCTCCCATTACCAGTTAAGAAAGACTTACCCCATCTCTACCCCACAACTGCAGGGGAGAACATGCCTACCTCAGAATCTGAGATGGAGACCCGGTTGGACTCTATCGTTGGTCTCCTCATTATACGTGGCGACGGTCCTGTGGCATAGGGACCACAACCTGGGGTGTTGCTAGAAGCCAAATAACCTCCTGATGATCTTTCCTGAAGAGACAGCTTCCTACTTGATAGACCAGGTCTAGTGGGAGGTCTCTTGGGAACATGCCTCAGTTGGGCATCTTCTGATTGTGGGGAAGGCAGGTGTTCATTGATTCCCATGTCACTGTTGACCCCATTTCTTTGGATGTCCTTTACATTATCAGAAAACACTGTGTCATTTTCTTCAGGGTTATCTTCACCATTTTGGTCACTTCTGTCTGGGACGACAGATACATCTATGGCTGCGACCTGCTCTGCCAGTTCAGTCTGTGTGTCTGTGCCTCCACCCATGGCATTTCCTGAAGAGTCCCCCATCGCTGTGTCCAGCTTGTATGCTCTCAGATGGCCCCGTGGAGAGCAGCAATACTAAGTCTCACAGGCAGCATGGGGCAGAGAGGAAAGGCTCCATGAAATACCTGAAAGGAAACACAAACAGAGCTAAACTGAGGACTAATGTTCACTCAACACAGACATAACCAAAGACAGCCATCTCTGGCTTCTTCCAGCACACTAGAGAGGGAAGGCAAAACACTGGCAGGTTGTAAACAAGGTGCAAACACTCAGACCAAATGGCATTGACCTTGATAGGAGAGTGATAAAGATGAGATTTTATTTGATGTGCAACCAGTGACACAGCTAAAGAGAACTTCTTCTGCAGCCAGAGCAACAGCCAACTAGAGCTTATAGCAACTGGGGAACTGCAGCTGAGGGTAAAGGACTGAACTCTTGACCTCTTGAATTCTTATTTATAGGATACAAGAGCTCCTGGCGTGTACCCAAACCCGACGGGCATAACAACAACTCCACAGCCATTTAGGGCTCCCCAGTAGTCTCTCTGTTGCCCTGTAGGGCCTTAGAGAGTGTCACAGAACTCCCTGGAAGTCAAGACATGCCTGGTGACTTCCACACTGTAATTTGCAATTTAGTCAACAGCAAAGGCAGAATTTAAAAGCCAACCTGGTTCCAGGGTCGTCCCTGGCCCCCCACAGTTACAGCCTGTGTGCAAACACACGTTAACCTTGCTGCCCACCATGCATAAAATCTATACTGAGGTGCAAATCAACAATGCTTAATGATTACAGCATGTGGGAATCAGCTTTTCCCTGGCAAAAGAGCTACAGAGCACAAAAGTGCAATACAAAGCTAAAACTGCTGCATAAAATCGCTGTTTCCTGGATGTTAATTTCAGTCTCAATTTAAAACAGATTTCAGACTCCCCAGTACAGTCCAGAGCAGGAAATGATCCTCTGCAGCACATGGCTCTCAACCCTTAATCACCTCTGAAGATGCAGTGCTGCATCACCTCATCCCTCTGCCCAGTTTCTGGGGACAGTGGGGGAGAACTCAGCCTTACTCACAGCATCCTGGCCTGCATCCACAGAATTCCAAAGTAGGCTTAACCCTGAAATATTGCAACCTTTGGCTCTCTGTATGCAAAGCAGGTTGGGCATAAAACTCCTGCAAGCCAGGTGACACTTGCATCTACATTTCATTTACATGAGGGAAGGGTGGGTGAGTCCAAAAATCCAGCATCAGCCTGGGAACACACACTGCACTCAAGGAGCACAGGTTAAGCCGGGCGCAAAGCTGCTCAGCAATGCTCAAACACCCTGCAGTGAACTCTGTCCCCAACAACAGCCAAGCTCAAGCAACCTTTAATATTAATAAAGAAACTAGATTAAGATCTGGATGGGAGGCTTCACCCTAGGTGATGTGCCAGTCATAGGGATGCACCCTGAGCACTCGGTGTCACAGCAAGGAGATATCCAAATCTAAGATGTTCCTCCCTGCATCCCGCTGCTCATCCCCTTTTCCCTTTCTCCCATCTTTTCTGCAGGCTTGCTCGAAACACATTGACAGAAGTGTCACTCACTCAAAACATGGAATGGTGAAATCGGCTTTGAAAGCTTATATTCGAACAATATTTAAAGCTTCAACCCCAAAGCACAAATCCCTTTTGGAGCCACAGTGCAGGCACTGGGGGTGGCTCACAGCAGCAAGGGAAAGGGCATGGGGTTTGGTCCAGCACACCCTGCACATGGACCCACAAACACAGAGGCAAAGCAGCATGAGCTTCCCCTCTGCCAGACCTCCCTGCTCCCCCAAACCCCAGCTGCAAGCTGATTTTATATGAAGGGAGGGGAGGGAGTAAAAAGGCTTCCACCATTTAATCCAGCCTGCACAAGGGATAGGAGGCAACCTTTAATTCCACCCTGAGTTAAAAGCCTAGCTTTGCCCTTCTGCCTACAGAGAAATAAACCCAAGGCCATTCCTTGCAGCAGCTTTAGCTTCTGGACACTCACAGGAGGAAAATCAACCTGCAGCTGCTCCCCCACTTTCTTCCCTCCTCCTGCCACCAGGTTTTTCCCATATGTGGGAGCGAAGGGAAGGAAAAATCTGCCAATGTTACTGTGTGGCTGGACATGAAAGCTCACAACTCACCCACCTGGACTGAACACCTGGGCATCTCATGCTGCTCAGCCAACAGGAAAAAAAGGCCAGAAGCACTGGGAAGAGCAGCCAGACCCCAGCAAACAGCGATGCCCGTTTCAGCCTCCTGCACAGCTCCTCATCACCCAAACCAGGCATCCCAGGGTGTCAGCCCCTCAAAAGCTGAGGCACAGCTCTAATTCACAGCACAGGCTGCAAAATAAATCTTCAGCTAATTGACAACTTAAATAGATAAACTGAAGATAAACCCCATAAATCAGTTTATCCGATCAAAACAAACAGACCCGCACGGCATCACAAAAATAATGCAGTGCTGCTAAAAGTAGGCTAAAAAAAATCCAGCAGACTTTAAAGGAAACAATTGTTCATGTGTAGAACTGGGCTTTGTTTCAGATTCTGCCATTTTGAAGGATTCCTCTTCACTGATAAATCCTCCAAAACCATAATGGAAAGCAAAGATCTCCGAATAAGCAAATCAGCTACGCACAGACCAGTCTCACTGTGCATCAGCTCAGCATAAAAAGCAATTACCAACTTCAGCAAGGCAAAATCAATGGTGGATTTGCAGTTTTTGTCAGGCTAGGACACAACCACAGCTTGCTGGGACGGGAAATCCCAACGAAACAAACTCCACAACCACCTTCTCCCTGCTCCTGCACGGCTTTGGACGTTCTCCCCGCTGATCCCCCACCACACTGAACACCTCCTGTAGGTCAGAGGATTATGCAGCAGACACAAACCAAAGCTGCAAACAAGCTTATATGAGCAAAATTAATTTACTTACAGATATCTTATTTACCATTTTTCCCTGTAGCTATTCCTCTGCTGCAGGCAGACTGCCACTTCAACCGTGTTTTTCACAATATATTTATCAAATGGCTGCACATGTTTCCCAGAAAGCCATTGAGCAGAGCATGGTACAAAAAATCCTTTTGAAAGGAATATGATCCTGGAGAAAATCTCTCTGTATTGTATGTGGGAGTGGGAGATGAGCAAATGCAATTAGCTTTGCTGCTCGATCAAGAATTTCAGAGCATTGTTTGAAAAATAAAAAATTGTAAATCTAGTTTACTGCCTGGTGCATCCTTTTGGCTATCTAGAAATGCTCCTGTGAGAAAGGATAGGGAGGTTAAAAGACCTTGGGTCTCAGCAAATCCAGCTTCATTTCCCAGTTTTGCTATAGGCTAACCAGAAAAGTGACTTTACAGCTTCATCTGTCGCAGTTCCCGGGTTAAGAGAAGGATGCTGCCCGCAGCCCACCTCATCCTGCCTTCCCTCTGTGTCCCTGAGAACATATCTGCCCTGTTCTGAGGCACCAAGGGCCACTGCAGTAAAACAATCACAGTGAATAATGACTCTTAACTTGCACAGAAAGCGTTCAGGCAGCGATTCTGCTGCTGCTCAGGGTCAGAGACTCCAAATGCTTACGGTTGCCAGCCTGGGGACTGGCAGGGATGTCACACTGAAACCTTACCTGCGGGCACATCCATTAGGTGCCTCTTGACCACACAAGACCCACGGGCACTCTCACAAGAGAGAGCCCCTGCTCCCCCAAACAGGATTTAGTCTGTGCTTTATTACGCACTGCCAAGGTCAGCAATCAGGCCAAGTTTTCTGATCAGTGCAGTGATCCATGTACCAGGACAGGCTGCCTGCAGAGGGGATGTCACTTCCATCACCAGCATCCATCAGCTCAGGTGAGACCCCCCTGCCAGGAACTCCCTCCTGCCTAGGGCAGAGCTGGCAGCACGTCCAGCCCTGTCCTGTATCACCCGGTGCCTGGGTGTGTTCCCTTCAGATGTTGCCCCCAGCAGCAGAGCCACGGTGAAGAACCTGCTCTGACTGCTGTCAACTGGCAGCACAAACTCCCTTTAAGGAGAGAAGCAGCACGTCCTGGGCTGGGCTGCCAAGTCCTGGACAGATCCTCGAATGACATTTTAGAAATATTAGGTCAGCAAGTCCCTTCCAGAGCCTGTCTCCCCACATCGAGCACTACAGCCTAGGAGTATTTCCATCCTGGAGTCTCTCTCATGCTCCCTGTTCTGCAGGACTTCCCCAAGCACTCAGAGCTACTCTGCTACCCCAATATGAGGGTAGTAATTCCACACACCCCATCCTGACCCCATCACCTTTTCATACATAGAGGAGGCACTTGTCCAAAGTCCAGCCAGCTCCCTCCAACACCTTTGGTCTGGAGAAGCTTAAGGGAAACTTGGTCCCACAGCCACACACTGGAGCAACATCTGAGCTGCCACGAACCCCACAAGTGGTTTGCAATACATGGATCTTCAGATCTAAGGTACCAACCCCTTATGGGTCTCATTGCTGTGGTGGGAGAGCAGCCAGAGGGTTTCTTTTTCCTGCAGCAATTCAATTCAGAGCACGATAACATGGTTAAACACTGAAAACAGGGTTGCCCCGGGAGGCCATGGACACCCCAACCCTGGCAGTGTTCACAGCCAGGCTGGATAAGGCTTGGAGCAGCCTGGTCTAGCAGAAGGTGTCCCTGCCCACAGCAGGGGGGTTGGGACTGGCTGATCTTTAAGGTCCATTCCAACCCCTTAACATTCTATGATTCTATGATTTTATGTTGGCCTTCATTCCAGCTCTGCCAGCCCCTGGCACACCCAGCAGGGTACCTGAGGGTGAGATTGCCTCTTGCCCATCTCCACTCACACTGCTGCTGTGAGGAGAAGCACAGGAGCTTCTTGGCATGTGTGAAAACCACCTTCAGACATCACTGGCTGAAAGGCCAAATCAAGAGGCAAAGGATGACAAGAAGTTGCAGCTCTGTAAAGCTGAGAAGAAGCAAATCCCTGCAGCCTTTGCAGAGTTAATCCAGGCAGGTGTACACCACACTGGCCATGTGGGACGTGTTCTCCCAGGGCAGTAATCACTTTTGGTGATTTCCTGACTTAAAGCAGAAGTCAGTAACACAATCCAAATAATAAATAAGAATATACTGTTGGTGCTTTTTGCACACACACCACACATTTGCTTTGTCCTGCAGCTCACAGTTTCAGAGCACAGACAAACATGTCTAGCTGAGAAATCTCTCAATCCTGCTGTAATCATCCCAGTCCCTTTCCCTCTTCTCTCCACAGCTCTTGGCAGTGAGCCTGGCTGTTGTGCCACAGCTGAAAATTAGATCTAAAAGCTTCTGTAAAGCTCCTCGCACAGCTTTAACAGTAACCACTGAACAACAAAGAGCAGCAGTTTTTGCAATTCGAGAACTGTGTGAGAAATTTGAAAAGCAGGTTCAGACCCCTGCTCCTGCCAGATTTTTCTCCATACCACATCTCCGTACCACGGTCTGGAAAATGCATCATTCTACCTCCTTCTTCTTAGTCCTTCCCAAGACAGGGTGCTTTCCAAAGGGATTTCAGAGCCAGTTCAGCCCCAGAGCTATAGACAAAGAGCATCCCATGGTGCAGCACTCTGCGATTCCCCTGATCTCCCTCTCTTTCCCACGACAGACCCCATCTGAAGGCAGAATCTGGGGTTTGGATCTGACAAAAGGCTGATGCTTTCATGCCCTGAGTGTAAGGTGTGGATGCAGATGTGAGACAGAGGGGCTGAATTCAGCTGCCAGCTGCTGGTATTCTCGTTTTAAGAATATAAGTTACACTCCTTCACACCACAAAGGCCAGTTTTAAGAGCAATTAATAATATATTTTAAACATGTTTTGAAACTAGTCAGCATGCTGAACCAAAATCTCCATTCTACCAGCCTACAGCACGAGAAATAACAACCACCTTGTGCACAGTCCCGAGCTCAGAAAGTTTCACAAAAGATTTCCCAACTGCATTATATTTCATCCCTCCATGTTCTAATTATATGATTAAATACATTTGCATAATCAGATGCAATTACACTAATTGCATATATAAGCAATAATCAACCAAAAATTACTCTGAAGAAAAAAGTTTCTACTTAAGGAAATTCCTGTAAGAAGAAAACACTGAGGAGTGCCAAGTCTGCCTAAGCGAGAGCAAAATTAACAATAAAGGCCCCAGATAACACTGGTGAAACAGGAGCCCTGAGAGAGCATTATCTGACTGGGGAAAGCGCTGTTGGCACATTTTAACCATGTCTTCAGTGGGGACAACACCAAAGAATTGAAGAGGAGTTGTGCTCCTTGCTACTCCTGGCTATAAACAACTCTGGTACGTCAGGTTTGGCTGCCATGTTTTATAGCAGAGGTTCAGCAAGACTTGTGGACATCAGACCCTGATATTGGACTTTATATGCCTCTGCTTTAATCTTTTAAAGCTGTTTACCACTCTATGAGCATTTTATTTTGCAAATTACAGCTGGGAAAGCACAGGGAATGGTCAATGAGAGGCACTCAGCCCACATATCCCACAGGTTTCGCTTGCAATGA
This sequence comes from Cephalopterus ornatus, assembly GCA_013396775.1. Classification (NCBI taxonomy): domain Eukaryota; kingdom Metazoa; phylum Chordata; class Aves; order Passeriformes; family Cotingidae; genus Cephalopterus; species Cephalopterus ornatus. The sequence continues at coordinate 677,641 of VZRE01015485.1, read as the reverse complement.
TGTGAAGTGCTGTGACTCACCAGCTCTGCGACAACCCAGAAGTGACCACAAACCAGCACATCCCAACACCCAACCCGAGCTCGGATTATAACAAATCCCATTTGCCCTTGTGGCAAGGGACACAAAAGCTTTGCAGGGGAAGGCTCCTGGCCACTGTGTCAGCCTGGTGTCAGTGAGGGGTGGGAGGATGGAGGAGGTTGGTGTGGGCAGAGAGCACCCAGCCTGGTCTTACTGGAGGGTTTGCCTTACCTCCAGGAGACCCTAGGGGAAGCAGTGTGAGGGAATTGGGCATGTTAATATGCACACACCGCCTGGACAACATCTGAACCACTACTCAGTTTGGTGTCAGAGGGGAGCAAAAACTCAGGAGACCCTGTTTCCAAAGCTGCTCTCAGCAGGGACTGACTCAGACCTCCGAGCCTGCCTACCCCAATCTCCTCTTCAGCACCCATCAAGAGTTCAAACACCCCAAATGCAACTTGCACAGTGCACAGGGAAAGCTAAGCCCCATAAATCCAACGGAAAAGCAGCCTTCTGGCCACCACCTGTAAGAGTACACGGTGCTACAGCCTGAGGTTGCACAGGTGGGCACGGACAGCATCAGCTCACAGACAGGTCCTTTGTAGGGTCAGTGCAGAATCTCTGCATGAAGGGAGTAGAATCCTGGGGCTGAAGCTGAGCAGGGAAGAGGAGGAGGAGGAAGAAGTGTCATAGTTGCTGTCACTTGCTGAGCTGAGAGGCAGCGTGATTCCCAGGAGAGGGGGCAGCAGTGGCAGGGAGCACAGCTTGTTGGAGGTGGATTTAAACAGCCAGTGAGGGGGTGCTTCAAAAAATAACTGAGAATGTCAGATTACATCAAAGTTGAAAGGATTAGAATATTTGTAAAAATATTAACAAGCAAGGCAGTACCCAGACCCTGTTGATTAATGAGAAAAATAGCTAACTCAGAGGGAGGCTTTAACATTTAGGGTCTTCATTGCAAATAATGACTTTCCAAATATTTCTACCATGGCAAGGTAAATGGCAGGTTAATGGGAAAAAAAAGGTTTTCAGTTCTGCTAAGGGAAAGGGATTCATCTCAGGTGAGCCATCTTCTGCTGCAAGCTATAATGATACCTCAAAATTGCCACAGAAGATGATACAGACATGAAGAAAACAAAAATGAAGACACCAAGAGGACCTGAACAGCCTATCAGTCTGCAGGGGTGAAGCCTAATATTCCACAATGGCCAAATCTCCTCTGATCTCACAGGAATGGAACTGGGCACTCAAATCAAAGCTGACTCTAAGTCACTGCAGTTGTTACAGTGCCTCTTGGGGACTGTGCTGCAGGGCAGGACACCTCCCATCCAAACAGGGCCAGGGCACTGGGAAGACTATGGAAAGCATCTCTGTGGCATGGAGAGAAAGAAAAGGGAAGGGAAACAGAACCAAAACCAGAATGCACAGCAATGAGCCCATGCACAGATCTGTGTGAACACACACAGCACAAGGCACCTGCCCTCTGGTTTTAGGGTAAGGTCTGGTTTTTAAGGCTGGTAAGCCCAGCCTGCAGCAAAGGCCCCAAGAGCAGCAGGGGAGCCTCCCAGCCAGGCAAACCAGCTCTCACACACCAATCTGTCATCCTGAAGAACAGAAATCAAGTGTACACAACAGCTGATCTTGTGGGACTGCATCCTGCCTCCACAGCGGAGCCCACGACATACACTAGTAATTAAATAAATTAAGGAGGAGGGAAGAAGCCACCTGGAATCGTGCAGACAGGCTGCTGCTTCAGCAGCAGAGTCTCAGCCCTAGCTGCACATCAGCACCCAGCAGACAGCCCACACGCTTCCAGGCCATCTCTTTCCTCCTTCCCCATTTATTTATTCCACCAGCCTATTTCTCAGTCCTGCCTGCCTCCTCCTCTGCACCCATTAGCACCTTTCATACTGACTGCCACGGGTAACTCTGCCTCTCAGGTGCTCACAGATTTCCTGGTGCTGCACAATATATAAGAATTCAACGACAGAAAGCAAATCACTGCAGGAAAATGCTGATACAGTTTGGGAGAAGCAAAGTGGAATCTGGGAAAGGACACCTATAGATCATCAACACAGCAAAAGAATTCAGCATCAAATGCCTTTGCCAGGCTCAGATCACACAGTACAGAGCAGCACTGAAGTCAGTGTTGTTTGAAAAGCATCCACAACAAACTGAACAAGCCACCAGGCAGAACAAGTTCAGGTTTATACATATCAGTCTCAGAGGTTTACCTTTCTCCCAGATAAGGAGAAAGTTTTCAGCTCCCCTTGAGGGACCTGGAGGTATTTCAGGGGATATATCAAGTTGCTAAATTGTGTAAGCCAGCTGCAAAGTCTTTCCACCTGCTCCAAGATTGCCAATCTACAATAAAAGAGCACAGCACAGACCACAGCAGGCTCTCTTCTTCCCTGCAGTTCAAATATGGGTAGAGATTTCTACTCAAGGTGATCCCTGCAGAGTTTTAACCAGGGAAATGATCCCAGCACCCATCTCTAAGTGTCCACAGGCTGAAGGTCTTCATCAACTCTGCCAACCTGCAACCCACAGGCAAAAGGCAAAGCACAGAACCACACAGGGCAAGGCAAAAAGCACTGAACTCTGTAAGACAAGACAAATGGTCCTCAAATTCAGAGCTCAAAGTATTTGCTCTATTTCCACATGGATAACTCCCATCTTCTGATAATCCTCACATCTTTAGAAACCCCAGGACTTGAAAACATGTCCTCAGTTGACCTGCAAAATATCAAAGGCAGCAGCAGAGAGGCTCTGTACAGAGGGAACAGCTCCAGGGGATGAGCAACAGATCCCACAGGAGTCAGACTCAGGCACACCACCCCTACAATTACCCTTGTCTGTGCACACACAACCCCCACTGCCTGGAAATGTGAAGGGTAGCAGGCTTCCCACTTCCTTTGAAGCCTTAAGCTTTAGCTCTTTAAGCCAAAATGCATTTTCAAAGCCCCAAGGTCAATGACTGGAGATTATCCAGGCAAAGGCTAGCTGTGGAAAAAGATGTTCTTTTGAGCCTCTGCGATGCTACCCCTGAAATTCAGGCTGATGACAATCTCGGTGTTTGTCAGAGCATGAAAAAGGCTTTGCAGCACCAAAGGACCAAAAAATACCCCAAAGTTTCCAGGTGAAGCTTTACTTAAAAAACAAGTGTGAAAATCCCACCCTGGGCACCCTAACTTCACCCCAGTGAAAGGGTTGAAACTAGGCTGCCATGGCTGGGTTTGCAGGTTGCCCTGGGACACTCAAGCAGTGCCCCTGTCGTGTCTCAGGATGAGGATTGTGCATTATACTCAACCAGCTGGACCCTTTCTGAAGTGTTAAAAAATTATTCAAGGCCCTGTCATTTCTGAAAAGCCACAGGAGCAGTGGGAAAAGGCAGGTTTCTGGTCATCAAGTCAGCAGGTGCAGGAGAAGACCAGGGAGTAAATATTGCTGGCAAGATGTCCTGGCAGTTTTTGACAGCAATACAGGGTTTAGTCCTGCTTCACATGCCCCAGTGAGACACAGCTGAGCTCCAGGAGGAGCTGCCCCAGCTGAAGACAAGAGTCAGAACAAACACAGCCAGTATTGATGGCAGCACACACAGGGCCATCTCTTTGAAGAGTGAAAGCTCCTTCCCAACCCCCAACCTGGGCTGTAGCATTTTCCTCCTGCTCACAGCAGGCAAAGCTAAAGAACAGCACCTTGAAAACCCAAGAGCTGGCAGAATCCATCAACCTGCACAGGATTTTTAGGTTCCTCTCTGCCCTGCCCTGGACTCCACTGCAGATGACACCACTTCCAATTAAAACCTGAATTTGGCAGTTTGCTGCCAAAATTTCCAAGGAAGGGGAAAGTGAACACAGTCTAAGAGGAAAGGGGGTGAAGGAAACATGATCTGTGCATTTTAATAGCAAGCAAAGACATGTGGAAAGATGGGATGTGGTTTACAAATGTAGTTTGAGCATCATTTGTGCAGCCTGGCCTGCCCTGTGCCCGGGAACAGGGCACAGAAGGAAAACTCTGAAGCCAGTTGACTTGGGACCTGGTAGCAATACCTGATCCCAACAGCTGTCCCATGTCCTGTGAGAAATCCCTGTGGGACAGGTCAGGGTATCGCTGGCAAAGAATTACACTGCTCTGGCTACTCAGATGTCCTTCTCCAGTTGCCAAGGGAAAAGAAATCAAAGAACAAGACCGGTAACAATGTGAAAAAATACTAAGCAAAGCGTGTGTTTTAAAAGCCTTGCTGGCTGCCAGCCAGGGTGCTCAGCACCTTCCAGGTTGCATCTCAGAACAATTAGTCTGTGTGCAGCCACTGAGTTTCCCAACGTGGAATGGAAGATGGAGATGTGGGCTCTGCTCCAGCAAAACACTTCAGCACACACTTGAACCTTAACTGTGGTCTCAGGACATCAGAAGGGATAACATCCACATGCTGAAGCGTGAACAATACCGAAAATCTCAGCCTCAAAAATGTGGAAATGCTGTATGAGTGTCTGGGTGAATGTGTTTCACATGTGTCTGAATGACAGAGCTGCCCAGGTCCTCTGGAGCCAATCCAGGGCTCCTCTCCCAGGAGGGAGGAAGACAACAATCATCTTCCATGCCTTCCTCACTGCTTGTCGGTGTCTGGGAGGCTCACACACTCACACTCATTTGGAAAGGGATGCCAAAACCACCCAAAATCATCAACCAGACAAGGAGCAGAGGCACAAATAAACCCACACAGGTAACTCACTTGGAGGCAGCTTTCTCTGCAAATGAACTAACCTCATCTGGAAGGTTTTCTGGGCAGTAACACTAAATCATTAACATTTGCCTTTATTATTATTATAATATTACCATAATGTATTAGCATAATTTTTTTGCCTTTTAAACTAGCTACATTTTAAAACTCAGAACACACAAAAAAAACCCCTTCTTCTGCAATTAAAAGAGGCAAAACAAACTAGAAAATTTCTTGAGGAAGTGATACATTCCTCCTGACTTTTAATTCTCTGAGAGGAACTCCTGGTAAAATCCTCCACACCCGTGACCCAGGAGATCTAGCAAAGACAATTATAGAGACCTGAAAACCTACAAGCCTGTGAATTATTCTCTACTATCTGATAAAAGACACTGGTAAAAAAACTATTTTTGGCTTTTCTTTCACCTGTTTAACGATAAAACCCAACTCTTCAGCTCCCTGTTTTTGAAGTTGCAGCCTAACACATTTCAAAGGGAAATTATTATTTACATAGTACCTGTCACCTGCCCTGACCTACCTGTGCTTTACAGATGGTGCCTATTCACCAAGGGCTAAAAACACACTTACACAGAGGAGTTAGGAAGAGACACTCCTGCTCAGGGTCACCCAGAGAGCACCTCAATGGTCAGTAAGAGAATCCCAAATTTCTTATTCCTGACGTCTGGCCATTTGAAACACACCTACATCTAGCACCAGCATCATTTTTTATAACAATACTACATCAACATTTCTGACAGAAATCAGAATGCCTGCACTGGAATTGTGCTTTCTGACAGTCAGTGCATCCCCATTTTCAGCATTTGGGGCAGTGATAAGAGTTTAAACACATCCAGCTCAGCAAAGCCTATGCCTAAGCCAGCAGCAAAGCCCCAGGTCACACCCTGCACAGCTCAAGCCAGACACAGAGATCTCACTGTGCCACTGAGCTCAGCTGATCCATCAGGAACCTGGTTAGATCAGGAATTGCCTGCACTATGTTTGTTGCAGGATGACTGTGAGATCAGAAAGATGAAAGATTAGAAAGGAAAAGAAAAACCCAAAAGGTTTACTTGCTATCTAAAGCTTACAGTGGATTACAAAGGAATTTTTCCTTGTTTCCCCAGGCTATTCACTTGCTTACACATGTGCATTTTTCTGACCAAACATAAGTCCACTTTATCAATATTTTGGTAATGAAAAAATATAATTACATACAAATTAAAGTGGAGAATAAAAGGCTTTTATTTGCCTAGTAATGATGAGTGTTTCAAGGGGCAGCTTCCAACCAATGATGCTTTCACGTACTGCTGGTGGCACAGGAGTTTGAGAACAAGCTCAGACTTGCAGACAACAGGGATATACAGTAACCTGAGAAAAAAAGCTTGAGAAGTCTGATCTGAAGCATGAGATCACTCTGCCTGACCAGGAAGCAAACAGAAAAATTAAAGTCTGGCAGTGCTGTGGAAATCAGACAAATCTCCTGGGATGCACCTTATTTGCAAGATAGAGCTGTTTCCTCTTCTGTCTCATAAACCATCTCATCATGATCTAGATGCTATTAAAAAAATTATCAAAGGCAGAGGTGAAAATTTTAAGCTCATCTCCATCCATCCCATTCTGGAAGCACCCAAAATGAGAAGCACTTATTCTAAGTGACCAAGATGTGACTCACGTGATGAGTCAGCACATTGGCTCTGGAAGCCTCATTCAATCCATTACCATACCCAAGTCATTTCATTACCTAAATCATTTATCCATTTTATACATTAATGCAGCAGCACTCCAAGGCCAGGAAGGGGCTCTCATTTCAAAGTGTAATTGCTGCTGATCTGGTCATGCTGAGACAGCCAGAGCCCCACCAGGAAACCCTGTGCTGAAACAGCAGAGCAGAGCCACACGGGGAGCCTGCATTTACAGTGCTCTGAAAGCCAACTTTGGAGACGCCTCCCAGCTCAGCCAACACGTCAGTGAAGCGTGTACCAGCTGCTGGCACCAGGTGCTGGTGCAGCTCAGCACCCCTGCAGAGGCAAACACCAGCCCGGCTCTGGATCCAAGCAGGCACAGGCAGGTGCCAGGACTGCAGCCAAACGCTTCCAACATCCTCCTGTTACTCTTGCAGAAGCTCCTATATGAAGCTGCAGAAGTATTACATTAAATCCCTTATGGTACTTAAATATCTCTCCGTTCTGGAGGAATGTGAGCACCTCGTAAGACATCGTCAAGAAGCATCCTGTGGGATACACCCACGGGCAGGGAAACAGCGCTAGGGAGCAGATGTAATTCCTATAAATGCTTCTTGACAGACCCCAACAAATACCTTGAAACCTTTGAAATGCTGGCTTGAGATCCAACAGGAAATCTATGGCAGATGTCCCTCTGCCTTCTTCCTAAAATCCCGGCAAGGACATCAGTGAGCAGGTCTGATCCCTCCTCCCAAGGCCCCTCACACCGCTGGGCTCTGTCAGGGCAGCCCCAAGCACAGCAGCAGAAATGCACCCAGCAAAATCCCCCAAAACGATGAGTCTGTTCAGTCTGTTTTACAGCCCAGGGCACAGCCTTTCTGAGGCTGCTGATTTCTCTCTGTTCAATCAGCACAGCACAAAAATTACACTCGTAAGTGGAATAACTTCAAAGAACTAACTTAAGCTGTTCCACACCAAACCACTGGCATCACACTATGACCAGTGTCTTGGTATTGCATTTCCACAGGTTCTAGGTTTTCTGAGTCTTTCAACAGACTCCCAGAACACAGCCAGGGTTTCCATCTAACTGGTCAGCCCTGTGATCATCTGCCTTTACATAAACAAATGTAAAAGAATAGAGATTTCTCACCTGGGAGTAAATTTGCAATTTGCCTGTGCTGGACCAGAGGTGTTAATGGTTGCCAACACCCACCTGCTTTCCTCCATGGAGCTGAGGCCGTCCTGCCTTCATTATTCCCTCTGGCACTGAGGAAAACTTTGCATCCCTTTGCACTAAATCCAGTGACCACAACTCAACCTCACGCAAACTGAGGTCAAATAACAGGACTTAATCCCATAAACACGGTCAGGCTTGGCTGCGAAGCTGTGCTGCAGTGTGGCAGTGATCTTCCTCAGCTCAAATGTCAGACCATGTGTGTCCATGCCTCCTGACCACCTTCCTACATCTCCTTTCCCTCCGAGAACTTCAAAATCAGCACTGAAATAATCGACTAACATGGTAAACCACCCACCTCTGGAAGCAGAAGGGAAGAAAACCCACACAACAAGCTGGCCTGAGGATGAAGAGACTTAGACACAAAGAAACAACCCAGAAAAACCTGGAGGTTACCAAGAAGCAGAAGCAGCAGCTGCCAGCATTGATGAAGAAGGATGAAAAGGCTGAAAACCTCCTCAAAGGCTCCTTACAGCTGCCTGCAGGTGCAGGTACAAGATTAGCAAAGGACAAGCTGTTTTTCAGCATCGTTACAGCAAACCCTGCTAAAGCTGCTGGTGGGCCGACACTCACCCCGGAGGGTCTGGACGGAGGTCCTTGGACTGAGAGCTCAGCTGTGACCACAGCCCAGCTGCTCCCGAGATGGCACACGCACTTACACACACCTTCAGACACGTGTGCACACAAAATTAACCAAACACAGCTCCCATCCCACCAGCACATCGTCACCTACTGCTCTCCACAGGGATCACATCGGATGCACCAACGAAGTTTCCAGGAGGGAGGAAAACCTGACAGCCTTCAGGAAGAGTGCACAGCAGCTCCACCACAAATCCACTTCACACTGAGACAAACATGTCTCCCTCTCTCTCACACTAAAGGCATCCTTCAAAATAAAATTACCAGCTCTTCTGCTATGCTTATAATGTCATGAGAGCTGTCTGCTCCCTGCTGGGATGACCACTCCGTGTGTCTGCCTCTCTGGTCCAAGCCACTCTCCCAAGCACTGACAAGGCAGCAAGACTTCACCAGCCACCTCCAGCTCCTCTGGCCACCACAGAATGCACTCGATGGCTGCGGGAGGATTATAGACCAGCAGGATGCTGTGGCACTTCGAACTTATGCCTCTGGCACTGGTGAAAAGGGAGACCAAAGACAGATAGATCCTCTCAGCAGACAAATAGCTGTACTTCAGGGAAAGAGAGAGGCAGGCAAGAAGGAGCTTATTGTCTTCCTTAATCTCGTTCTCTGGGAGCTCACTGCAGAGGTTTAAGGACAGTCTCACCCCTGGAAACACTCCCTGAGCTGTTTGCATCTGAGCCATGGACAAGGCAGGTCTGCCCTCGAGGTGACTGGTAACACAAAGCTGCAGCTCTTCCTGGCAGCTGAATTCAAAGGGGACTGTGGGGAGCAAAGAAGCAGTAGGAAAACATTCAGAGGAAAACACTTTATAAAGAGCCATCAATTACAAGCCCCTGGTTTCAGGCTAAGGATTTCACCCTGCTCCAACTGAGAATCACTGGTGAGGTATTGTTCACCCTCTGCTCTGTGACAGCACAAATCCCAGACAGGTTGCACACTTCACACAGATTTCTGAGCCCCTGGGAAGGCTCCTTCCTATGCCACTGCAAGCATGTTAGTGAAGTCAGTAACAACAGAGCTCCCCAAGGATGGATCTGTGTGCAGCCACCACTGGATCTGCTCCATGGAGGAGCCGTGACCATGGCCAAGGCAACTTCATTGCCACTCTGTTTTTAAACAACCAGAGCTCTTTGAAGTCATTAACTCATACAAACATTTCACATCTGTTTAGGGAGCTCCATTTTCACCAGCATTCCCTCATGAAAAGCAATCACTGAGCGTGTTCAAGAAGAGGTGAAATCAAGAGAGGTAGAACCTTCTGCTATAAATAGTGGAACATTTCTTGTATTTTGTGCCACGCAGCCTTTTAAATCCTGTTACCTCCAGCATCTGCATCTTCACTTTAAATACCTTGCTTCCCCGTACTGCTGATGTATTTTTCAGAAAGTCAAAGCCAGCTGGAGCTTTTGTGGTCTGCCCAGGGAGACACCAGTCTGGCTAAAAATTTGTACTCTCTCCCCTGCCTCCCCACCCTTGTCTCCTCCCCTTGCTACACCTTGACTTTTAGACAATAAGTTTCGGTCAGGGTCTGTTACTGACTCTGTACAGCACCATTCCCCATCAACCATGAACCATCAACACCAGAAATGCAAAATTCTGCTTGTACAGGGGCTGGTCCAAAGCTCATTGGAAAGACATCTCTCTCTTCAATGACACGTGGACCAGAGCCATAACAATGAGCAGAAAAGCACAATTTGCAGATTTGGGGAATACAATCATGCAAAAACACGATCTTCCAGCAGAATATCTTGTCACTTTCTAACAGACCAAAGAAAAGTGTGTGCACACGTATATGTATGTTTTTATCAAGTGTTTTTGGCATAGGAAGCATTTTGATGCCATGGTGACGGATGCTTCTTGCAAACTCTTCACATAATAGACACAGATAAACCTGAAGCCAATTAGGAAAGCAACACTGCTGTGCTTACACAATCCACAGCTATTCTGAAAGGGACAAAAATTTAACTGCTATGAAAAAAAATTAAACAAAAACCCAGATCCATTGTTGAACAGATTAATCAGACTCCTGGAAAGCTCATCAGGGATTGGGTTCAATCTCTGCTGCTGTTATAAGCATAAGCCCTGTAACAGCAGTAACAAAAGCCTCTCCTAAGTCCCATGCTCTCTATTTACTCTGCAATGAGACTCTGCTTGGGCTCACAGGATTCAACATACACACTCTTCATTAAGGTGACAGGGACAAGAGGAAGCATTTGGCTGAAATTTATACTGCAGCAAAACGAAACTCTTGATGGCCCTTTTTGTAAGGGTAGGACTGCCAGTATGGGAGAGAAGAGAAACGCAGTGCCAACATCACTTCTCCTGACCCAGCAGAGTCTGGGAAATGGGTTAATGGCATCCAGAGGGAGAGAAGTCTCTGCAGGAGCACTGGCAGGTAAATGGAGCTTGGGAATGACATCCTGCTGAGAAGCAGCATCCTGCACCCCTCATTGAGCGTCAGTCACGCGCTCCCCAAAAACCCCCGAATTAGAATTAAACACGACGCTGCCGCCTCCGCACCGAAAATTATTCATTCCATAAAAAGCATTTTCCTACATCTCTCTTATGACTCTTCCATTCCTTTCCAGGCCCCCTCACTTCTCTCTCGCAGAGGAGTCATTCGACAAAGGAACTTTTCTCATTGCAGCATTCTGCGAAGTTGGGGTTTTTTTTGCAGGAGGGTTAAATGAGTGTATCCCTGCAGGGATGGCTGATGCCAGAGGAAAGGGCAAACCTCCAGTTACACTGGTGACAGCGAGGGGAAGGGGATTATTCCCACTGCAACTGAGCATCACATCTACTTGCTGAAGGCAGAGGGAATCCCACCACCTCCTTCCAATGTGATTTTACCATATCATTCTTCAAGATGTGCAGATTAGAACTAAATAAGTATCTCAACACATGCCTCGTGTGCTTAAGTCTTATTAAAGCTAAGCAAACCCTGAAGAGCACACACTGCTTCGGGAAGCACTGCTGGATGGGGTCTGTGCTCTGCTCACAAGAGGGCTTCACATGAACTCAAGGTTTTCCAGGCACAGCTCAGGAACCTGGGCAGGAATAGAGATGGTGGTGAATGGTCTCACATACAGCAACATCTAACGATGGGGCACATGGAGCCAGCAGGATGCTGCCCAGTGTGCCCTGAGAGCCCATGGATTCAGAACCAGTTGCATGTCTGGGACAAGTAAGAGTCACTTTGTTTTTCGAGCAATTACCCTGCATTTCTTTATGCCTGGGCTAGGAGAGGAATCACCACTGTATAAGCACTCAAGCAGTAGTGTAGAAGTCCTTACTGGGAGCCAAGTTTTAACTCCTGGCTGTCATCACTTCATCAAACAGAGTCAGACATGTTAACCCCACCTTGCTGCTTCTCCACAAACCAGGGCCAGCAAATCCTCCTGCTGGGACTGGGAGGACTGAGCCACCACGGAACATCTCACAGGTCCTTGCAGATCTCACTCACTTCCACTGGTGCTTGCACCAAGTGCCACGCTGTCATCTTCCACTGCTCAAACTCCCAACGTCCATAAATCAACTGCAGCACTTGTATCTCCTGCAATGTTTAACTGGGACAAATGCCACTGTACACTCTGCTGGAGCACTGCTGGTGAAGAGTGTACAGAGCCGTAACACCAACCAAAAGGTTTCAAGTGGTAATTCATCAGCCTCAATAATGAATAATACATATACTTTCAAGTGTTTGCTCATTTCCTGGATGTCTCCCATAAATACCTAACCACTAAGGCACACTTTGAACAGTGACACTTGTATCTTTTCCCTTCTGAGCTAACTCTGTGCCATTTACTTAAATGGAAAAATTCTGCAGGAGAAAGACAGGTTGAAAGGTAACAGAATTTTGGAAGTAGTTTGGGCACTCAAATGTGCCCTGAACAACAAATACTTAATACAAGTGTTTAAACTTTCCTCAATCTTACCTTATTTTATGGACAAAGTTCAGACACCTGTTTTAATCCCTTCAGTCAGTCAGGCTGCTGCTCCACAGCCCTTCATCAGCAAACATCACATGAGATGCTCACTGCTCAGGCTGCACCCCTGCCAGGGCAAACTTTGGGAATTCAGCCTCATGGAAATCAGCACCAAGATAAAAGCCTGGCCTCAAAAACACAGCCCAGGCAGCCTTCACTGAAGCACAGGAGCTTTGCTTTTAATGCAGATGGAACTTCTAGTTCAGGCTTTTGAAACAAAGTGTTGTGTTAAAAAATAATAATAAAGAAGTCACTGCAAATCTCCTCCAGAAAACGAGTTGTCAAAACAGCTGGAATGCTTTCCACAGCCTTCAGCATTTGCTTAAAGGGGCTGGAGAGGGTCAGTGTCATTTGGTTCTTTGCAAGTTTAAACGAGTTTCAGCCTTTGGCGGGGGATGGCCAGTCTGACAGGGGTTAATTCACAATACTGAGCCTCAGGGCACTGCAAGACACCCCAGCACAGGCACTTGGTGCCAAAAGCTGGTCAGCACTGCTGTGCTCCCAAGGAAGCTCCTCAGGTGACACCAGTCCCACACTGGCTCTGCACCACAGCCGAGTCTCCTCCAGCACAGCCCGGGGACACTCAGGCATAATCCCCCATCCCACCAGGGCTGAACGCACTTTTAAGCTACATATTTAGGAGGAAGGTGCAAAAAGAACCTACCTTAATATTCCAGCTGGCACCTAATCCCTTAAACTCTCGTGGAGAGGTGCGTTTCATTTCCAAAGAAAAGCGAGTTAATGTTCTTGCCAGTGCTGTTAATCAGAGCAGCAAAGCCTCTTTTCATCGTGCAGGGCCCAGGTGACTGTTTCCAGGGGATTAGCTGTTACCACATTTAGTCCAGTAAAGGGTTTATCTCAGCCATGTTCACAAAGGCCGACTATGAAGACGTTTGCCAGCCGAATTCCCGGCAACTGACACCTGGAGCAGCCTCAGGGCTTGGAGCACACCCGGGGAAGGCATGGAATGGTAATTGGTAGGAGCAGGGAGTTTTTCACTCGTCTCCAGCATGAGCGGCCATAGCAAGAGACAGCTCTTTTTGAGGGATACAGCTACCACCAGCTGCCAGCCCGAGGGATGAGAGGAAGGTGAGGGAGCAGGAGGGGTGAGGGAGCCAAGGGCAGGAGAGGGAGGATTTTCAAAGCCCCCCCAGGGCAGGCACCAAGTCTCTCCTCAATCTGTGCAATCCTCAATCTCCTCAATCACAGCAGCTGCCACAGGGATGTGTGGTTGCCAAACCCACGGAACGTATTCCAGAGGGCCCCCGAAAATTGCACGGGGTGAAACCACTGGACTTGTGCCACCCACTTTAATCTGGAGCTCGGTCAGGCTCTGCAAAGCACTGCGAGGACTAAAGGAGGCACCTTTAGTGCCTGAGCCACCCCGAAGGTTTCAGAGCAGACCACCAGTCAGGTCACCAGTTCTCAAACCAGTGAGATATTCCAGCTGATGAAGACGAATCGTGTCCAAAAAAATCTAGCTTTTGTGCACCACAGTTCCCTCTGGCATTGATCAAACATTTCAATTCCCAACTTGCTGCCTGCTCCAACCTCTTGAGCAACAACTCAGGTTCACATTAGTGCCAAGGACAAACACCAAAGCTTTGGGACTGCTTCCTAAACTCTTCAGCAGACTAGAGGGGAATTCATATTTTCCCTCTTGCTCATGGAGAAAGCAGGCTGGGGTGGGGCTGGAAAGTCTTACAAAGCCCTGGGCACCCAAGGATAAGAAATTCCACTCTGATTCTGCCTTCCCTGCTCCCCCAGATTCACAGGGGCTCTACTGGCATCTCACACCAGCTGGCAGAGCACTCACTGCCTGCATCATGCCAGCACGGCTGCCTGTGCCCTGGACAGAGCTTTTCTAATACCAGTGTTAAGTGGCTGAACAAGAGATATCAGAAAAGAAAGCTAGAAGGAGAATGCCTGAAGATATCAGCGAGCAGGACATCACCAGGCATTTAGAAGAATGACAAAGGCCATTTTCCCAAATAGAGGGGGGAAATAATGGAGAAACGAGACTGAAAATCGAAAACAATTTCCTAGTGTTTGGCACACTCTAAAATTAGTGCTGTAATAGATCTCATCAGCCAGCATTTATTTTCCATTCTAAAGACAAGAATTCAAATAAGCTGCAGCAAGAGAAGCACTTGCTTAGCTGAACAGCCGACCTCTAACTCAGGCAGCAGCACAAACCTGGCTGCTCCATTCCTGCTGGATCTTGCTCAAGGTTTTTTTAAGTGACAACTCAAGTTGGAGACCTGTTTTGTTTGACCACATTACAATCCCAACATTACAGAGGTGAAAAAGCCTCTGGAGCAGGAAGGGCCAGGCTGCCCATGGCAGAGCTGCTCCATGGATTTGCTGTGTTCATGAAACTAAGAGACAACTGAAGGAAATCCCCAAGTTACTCTGCCTGGACAGGACCTCAAGCCACAGGTTACACACCACGCTTTGGAAAACTGCTGCTGTTAACTGTCCTGATGGCTCTCACTCCTGCTTTTCCCAGGGAACAATCACTGCTCACCTGGCTCGTGCCCCAGCAGGGAGTCCCCAAGAGCTCCAATATTTTGCTGTGGCTGCCCAGGGGAACAGGGCTGGGCTCAAACTCTGTCCCTGCACACGGGTCATCAGAGCCCAGGAGGATGTGCTGGTACACATCAGCACCCCAATTTCACAGAATACTTCACAGAATATTCTGAGTTGGAAAGGACTCACAAGGATCATTGAGTCCAACTCAATGGTGTTCCGAGCACCCCGCTCTAACCAACTGAGCTCATCTCAGCTGTGCTGATCTGCACCTCTTGAGGACCAGGCCCACAAAGGTCTGGCACATACAGAGGTTTTTTAATTCAAAAAACAAACAGCAAATCACTACAGGCTTGATCTTGCAACTCTCACACTTACACTCCCTCTTTCAAGCCTGCACATACATGGAAAGGTGTCTAGCACACCACGGGGCTGTGGAGCACCAGGGACACACAGTGATGCCTGGGGAGCTGTGGGAAGGACCCCAAGCTAATCCAGGAGCAGCGATGGGAGCACTGATGTGACTCAATCACTGCTCTTTCAAAGTTTCAGAACAAATCCCCGCTGGCAGAGGAGAACTGGCAGCATCACTCAGCTATGAGGTGTCAGAGATATTTCAGGCAGCCAGATATTCCCATGCAGAAACCCAGAAAAAGTCCCCTCCTCACTCCCCCAGCTGCCTCTCTTTGCATTACTGCTGACATGGATGTGACTCACTAGAGTTGGGTTTATATTAAACTCCTGAAACAGATTGTTTGGCTGTTATGTAAATCCAGTAAATGTTAAAACACCAGAATAAATCAGTCAGGCAGTTGCCATAGCCAGCTCTCCAGAGACATCCAAGAGAGCTATTTTTTTACAAAAGGGAGAGTTGGCAAGAGATGAGGGGAAAATAATAATATTAACAATACTATTATTAACAATAAAATCACAGCAGCCTTTCAGCAGAGGGAGAGCTGTGCCAGTGGCTGCAGTGTCCTCACTGCTCCCAGTGTCCTGCCCAGCTATTTACAGGCAAATGCCCCAAATTCTGCTCTGCACAGGTGAAGTTATGCGGCATCACCTGCACAAGACACAAGCTCTGTGGCAGCAGAACTGGCTCCCTTACCATGACACCCAAAGCAGCAGTGAGACCTCAGAGGAGATCAGTATGATAGTACTGATGCTGAGCTTAGGACTTCAGCCATATCATGCTCTAAAATAAACTCAAAGCCAGGCATGAAGGTGCTACTTCCCATCCTGTCACTGGGAAGGAGGATCTGCCCCTCTCCCAAGGAGCAGAGGGCATGTGCCACCCTGCTCACAGTGACATCAGCAAGCCAGCACAGGAACAGATTTTAAAATTTGCAAACACGAGTGTTTTTACCAGAAACCTGACTCCAGGTTTATAAACAGAACACAGGCCAAAGGATTAGTCAGAAAAATTATCTGGCAAATAATCTGCAAGGATAAGCAAAACCAGAGCATATCACCATCTGCTCACAGATACCTCCTAAGGCAGAAATGAGGAGGCTTCAAATTAAACCCTTCGCTGATGACCAAGCCATCATACTTACAATGCTCCTATAACTACATTAGAAACAAAGAAATGGAACAACGTAGAAATTAGGACCCCTTAATTGTAATGTAAAGCATGTTAGCGGAGCTGCCACTTGCACAGGCCACAGGGCTCAGCCCAAGACCCCACTCAGCTTCAGGGGCTGCCCAAGTGACCTGTTCCTTATCGAACTCCAGAGCAGCTGCAGCCCGTGGGTCCCTGTGTACATGAGCTCCTCAATGTGCACACCACTGGGCACATCTGGACAGGCACACTGGGCAGGGGACAGTGCCCAGCCCAGCCTGTGGCACTAGCAGAAGCTCCATTTGCAACTGCCCTGGAGATGAGGCTGCAGAGCATCCTGATCACAGCACTGAAATGAAGCAGAAGAGATCTCTGAGCTCTGTTTAATTAAATATAGTCTGGGAAAGTCTCTGCTTTTGTTAAACACTGCCTCAAAAAGAACAGGGCTGAGTAATCCACCAATGGGGGGAAACACACTCTTTAGCTACAAGGTGTTATTATTATAGGCTTAATATCAAAATGGCTTGTTCAGCTTATTAGACTGGAGCAAACGCTCCTAGCCTTGGCAAGACTCGGATATTACAGCTCTGCATTACACACCTACATAAGCACTCCAGGTTTGTATGGAGGGGAGTCTCCTGCCTGCAGAGGCAAGGCTTTGATTTGCACCAGATTTCCATGGCCCAGCAAAACAGCTGTGGTGGGCTGTGATGAGTACCAACAGCGAGCAGGGCCTGTGCTGCAGCAAGGCCAGGGAAACCAAGGGTGGGAACAGATCTCCTTGACTGGGGCCAGCAGCATGAATGGGTGGCTGAAGGAACTCCAGGCATGGACAGCACAGGCACAGGCCATCAGGGTGTCCTGAGTACTGGCGGTACCTTAGCCAGCAGCCTGTGTTCGACACTGACCTCACAGCCTGCTTAAACGCAGGCTACTGGCTTTCTCCTGCAGAACAGAGGTGATCGCTCACCAACAGGTAGGTAAAAGGTTTTGGAGCAGAGGGTGAAGCAGCATCGCTGCTTCTGAGTCTGCCCTTGGGGAATCCAGCCACACCAAGAAGCCCCAGGCTCCCTGCCAAGGCACTGCTGCCTCCAGCACCCACTCACCTGCCTGCAGCTGCGGCCAGCCCCAAGATGACCCCCACCTCAAACACACAAGCCACTCCAAACAATAAATGTGACAATCCAAGACTCCCAAGAAACCGTGACGTTTAAGGTTCATTTTTGAGTATTCAGTGAAGAAGAAACTATCGCTTCTCAAGTTGAAAAACAAACCCTTTCTCTGTCTTTTATTTGCTAATGTGTTCATTGTATTCAGATCTCATTTTTTGTGCATAATGTTTTGCCCATCTGTTTGATTAAAAAAGAACCCAACCACCCAGCTTCATTAAGCTAATTAGATGCATTCAGCCATTGGTTAATATTCTGAAGTACTTTACAATTATTCTCCCCAGTTATTAAATCTCCTCTGAGGATTTTATTTTCTGTACTACACTCTTTATTAGCCAGCAGTCAAGTCAGACTGCATTTGCCCACTCCTTACCCACATAAAAAACATCCCACCAACTCCTTCAGTGGTCTGTGATCCAGGAGATAAATTTGCACCTTGATCTGACACTTCAGCTTACCCTGAGCTCAAAATACAACATCCTCCTTCTCTGTGCAAGAGGGTCCAACACTGCCTGCCTGGAGCCCACGGGAGGATGATCAAGTGTTAAAGGGAGCACCACAAATTCTGTGTCCAGATACAGCATGTCAGAGATTTCTCTCTTCCATATTCAGAGCCCATGTGAACTTTTAAAGGGGAAAATGGTCTTGGAAAGGCCCAGGACCACACCCCAAGAAAACACACATCTACTGCCCCATAGCAGACCCCAAGGTCAGCAGGAAGCCAACACAGATACTCCGTACAGTGCTACAGAACAGGAAGGAAGGGGGCAAGGGAAGAAACTGCCCTCTCCTACTTGTCTCTGCAATCCCAGCCCTGCCTCTATTATCTGGATTTAGAGAGAACAGCCAGTATTCATTCTCTCGGTGTAAAAGGTGGTTACACTTGCAAGAAATAACTTGATTTAACTAAAGGAGGAAGAAATTTAGAGGCTGATGAAGCTGTGATTTGACATGGGCTGACCTGGGGCCTGAGGAGAACCTTAATGACATTTCCTTCAGGCCAGCCTGTTCTCCTTGGTTCACACTGTAATTATCTTTCCTTTTTTGACATCCAGGCAGAGAGCCTGGACCACACTCAAAAATTTGGCCAGGTTATTTCAACTTTTCAATAGCCTGGCAACAGCACCAATTAATAGAGAGCTCACTGCCCCACTGTGCTGTAAGGCACACCGAAAGGCAAGCCTTGGCTCAAAGAGCTTAGAATCAAAGTAGGTTTTGAGAGAGCTTAAATATTGTAGTTTAACCTGGCAGGCAGGAAAACACCACACAGCTGCTTGCTCAGCTCCCTCTCCAGGGATGGGGGAGAGAGCTGGGGGGAAAATAAAAAGTAAAAATTGTGAGTTGAAATAAAAACAGTTTAATACGACAGAAAAATAAGATAAAATAATAATATTTAGAATAATTAGAATATACAGAACAAGTGATGCAGCTCTGTTGCTCAGACCTGCTGACCGATGGCCAGCCAGCT
This sequence comes from Cephalopterus ornatus, assembly GCA_013396775.1. Classification (NCBI taxonomy): domain Eukaryota; kingdom Metazoa; phylum Chordata; class Aves; order Passeriformes; family Cotingidae; genus Cephalopterus; species Cephalopterus ornatus. Next base: position 658,626 of record VZRE01015485.1, on the reverse strand, counting down.
TCCCCTCCAGCTGCTATCCTGCAGGTGAGGTGGGATGATGAGCTCCCCAGCTCTTATGAAATCTTATTCCAGCTAGAATGAAGAGCCGACAGCTCTGCAGCCCTCCAGAGGGGGGAGGATGTGGGGCCAGGCCTCATTCCCAACAAGTTCTGCCTCCCTGAGCACATGGCCTTCCCCTGGGGAGACAGTCAAAACAAAAGGGAGAGCACCAAAGGCCTGGGCTGAGGTCCTGGGAAACACAAAACAAGCTGCTCCTCTGCATCTCCCGTCATCAGCAGCTTTTCTTTATCTTGGATTTAAGAGGAAATTCAAATGGCCAAGGTCTAACTCAGGCTGTTCCTAAAGTGCCACCAAGGAGCTGGGGAGCTCTGCTGTGCATGTCACCAGCTGTGCCCAAATCAAGGGACAAACAGGGCTGGGCAATTAATGCCATCAGTCAAACTTGAGAACAGTGCTGGCTTTCAGCCAGGGGTCACTCCAGATGTGCTCCATGTCCTGCATCTTGGGCTTTGGCTGCTTTACACACTGCTTTCCTCACTCCTGTCCCCATCAGGGCACCTCTGCTGAAAGGGTCACGGGTCCCAGCAGGAAAAACACAAGGCTGCAGATTTTCAAAGGGACAAACCCAGTGCTTCAATTCCCCGAATTCCCTTTATTCGGGCTGAATCCATGGGCTGCCACAGATTCCAACCACCTTCCTGAATACCAGTTCAGAGAAACTGGGCAGCAGCCACAGGAGTGGGAAGCACCATCCCACCCACGCACCCGTTTGGGGAGAAAGCAGCAGCCTCGCAGGGAACGTCCCCCAGTAACCCAACAGTGCAGCGGGGAGGTGGGTGGTCCCATCTCCCTGCACCTGATGAACCGTGGGACCCAGTCAGTCTGTGCCAAAGCTGGTAACAGCAGGAGCAGCCCCACAGCATTATGTGAACTACAGATTTACATCCTCCAGTGATGCCGCCAACACCCCCAAACCCTTTCGGTGGTCTCTACCTGGAATCAGCCAATGCACCAGACAACACAGAGCCAGGAGAATGATGCTGCTGCCTGGGAGGGACCTGCAGCAGTACACAAACACAATGCAGAAGGGACACCTACCCTGGAATTTGCTCCTCTCACTCCCAAACTTCCTTTCTGCTTCCCCTAAGATGATTTCTGCAGCTAAATGAACACATTTGTGCAGAAATTTTATTCTTAATTTGTCCCTTGGGTGTTTTGCTGACCCTACCAAGAACTATATTTAAATGTGCAATTTCCTGGCTAGACTCATTTGCAGTCCCTTCCCTCCTGGCTGCCTGTGCAAGTCTGGCCCAGAATCCAATTAGCTACTACCACCCTTTAAATCAAAGGAATTGAACTCAAACAAGAAAAATAAAATTAAGGATTTTAATTACATCATTCTTATTATATGTCTAAATACTTACAGTTCCCATGCTCACTGGGAGGTGGGCTTGAAAGGCAAGAAAATGACAAGTTTCCAAGCAGACAAAATTGGAGCCAGAACAAAGAGTTTGAAAGAAGAGAGATCCTGCCCACCCTAATCCCCAGAACAGGTTTGGTTTAATACACTGCAGAGCTGGATGTAGGACCTCCCTGGCACCATGGAAGGAGCAGCTGCTTCCCAGCACCTGTGAAAGGTAGGACAAGCCCGAAGACTTCCAGCTACACACATGAAGGGGCAACTGCAGTTTGTCTGGTTTTGATGAGAGGAACCTCCTTTCATCAGCATCACCCTCCCCAGAGCCTGGGAGCTGTTCCCACTGCAGCTTCCAGAGGAGGCCAAAGTAAAGGGACTGGTTTGACTCAGAGTTTGCTGGTGTCACACTTACTCCTTGACCAGCTCCAGCTGGTCACAGTGACATCCAACAGCCCCAGCTGTGCACAGGATCAAGGCAAGGAGGATGTGGATTCCCTGGGCCATGTAGCCCAGGTCTTCACCATGATAGAGGGGTGTTTCAATCCTTTCCCTGTCACATCCTTTAAGGCTCCAGGTTTTTCAGGTCAGATTCCCAACAGAGTGATGCTATGGCTGTTCACACTTAACGGTGACCTCAAGATCTTCAGAGTCCCTTCTTGGCAGCCTTCTCTGCACCTCCTCCTGCTCCCAGCCTGTGCTCCAGCCTTGGCTTCCTGCCTGCCTCCAGGAGCTGCTCAGCTGATTCCAACAAAGCCCTTGGCTCTGGGGAATCTCCACAGGACTGTCCCAGAGGGGATGGGACTGTGCAGGGCAAGAAGAGCTGGGCACTGTGAGGTTGGAGGACATCAGGAAAGTTGACGTGTTATTTCACTCAGACTTCCCAACTGCCAACACTACTCAGCCTGGGAGATACCAGGGCCACAGAGAGGTTCAGAGGAGGTCAAGGTCTTTGGAATGGCCAAGTTGCTGTTGGAAATGGTCCTTCTCAGTGTCAGCAAGTAAGGAGTGGCTGGGATGACTTTGCTTCAAGGTATTAACTGTCTAAGTTGCCTTCAGCTGCCAGCAGGAGCTCAGTCCATCCCAAACCTATACCTGCTCCTGAAGAAGACAGGGACTTGACTCAGGCCCTTCAGGAGCCACATGTGCCATGAAATCAAGTAACTGCAGAAATTCCACATATGAACTAAACGTTTATGACAGTGTTGGACAGCTCAGCCTCCTGGGGAGTGGAGCAGGAAGGGGCTTAGTCTGAGTCACAGGCTTCCTGCCAAGAAAGAACAAGAACTGCAGAGGCTTTAATCCACAGGACATAACACTGGAAGGGACAGCTTCTGGCATGCTCAGCTCAGTACACTTGCATGATGGGACAGGGATTCTCTACAGAAGAGAGCACTGCCAAAATAAATGTATTAAAGCACAATGATGCTCTTTCTTCACTGACTCCCCCAGTCCCACGCCCTTCTTTTAGAGAGGAACACATACACATGGACAGGGCTGTCAGACATTTTTGCAGAAAGCCATCAGTTAGGAAAAGCAAATTCCCCAGGAGATGAAGACCTCTGAGCCATCTTGCCCTTCTTTCGCATGCAGCTACACTGACAACTTGCAAAGACACTGCTCCCCTCATGCTAGAAACCAGTTTGATGGTGAAGTGTCAGCACATTTCTAGGTTACTAAAAGCTGGGGCATGGGAGGAGAGAGGGAAGGAAGGAGTCTGACTGTCTTAGAAAAAGAGATTGGAATAGATTTCACAGCAGGAGAAGGTTTCAGGGCAAGGAAAAATTTATTCATGCCTAAAGAGTGTGGAATATTAAAGACTCAGGGTTTTCTTACCTCCACAAGACCTTAGTGGAATGAGACTCTCAGCACTTTGCAGTAACCACAAAACACCCTCAAGGAATCCAGGTGGTTTTATCCAGCTCCCAGCAAAAACTCAAAAATCCCTTGGCATTGCAGCCACGGCATCAGCAGGAGGCTGGTACACCCACTGCAAGCAGCAAACAAGGTGAGCAGCCTCAGCCCTGAGAGCCAGGGACCTTTGTGGGGATGAAGGGGCTTCCCTAGGGATGCTGGGCAGGCACTGAACCAAAGGCAGCCCAGAAACATGCTGCTCTGGAGTCAACTCAGGCATCACTTTAGTTAACAAACTGCTCTTTGCATCCCCAGAGCATCTGCTGTTTTTCAACTCATATCTGGAGGTTTATTTTCCATTGCTGTGGCACTTCAGGCACTGCTATCACCTGGGCCTGATGCTGCACGCAGAAAACACTGGTCCCTGCTGTGAAGTTTATGCTCTTAACACCAGAAACAATGAGTAAAGGAGGCAGATGTTTGGAGGAGCCCCAGGAAAGCTGTACTGGTTTTGCTCATTCACTCCTTTGGTGGCTGGGAGGATGTGCCACAGAACAACTGATTCCCACAGGTGGGACAATCTCATATTGCCCTCTTGAATCTGTGATAGTCATTCTGGATGGCAGACAGATACTGTGGCATTAAGGTGGAGAACAGCCGCTTCTCAGCTCCTTGGAAACAGCAAACTCTGAAAATTAACCAAAAAAGCCAGTTCCATTCTGCAGTTTGACTTCAATCAATCTATCTGGCATTAAGGAATGGACTCCCAGCAATTGCTGTGAATAAACCATGCCTTTTACTATTGCTTCAAGGCAAATTACAAGCACTGCTCACATCAAACTGCATGAGAAAGGACAAAGCAAGAAGCCTGATTAGAATGTGGAAGCACGTTGGAAGGGATGACTGACATGGAAGTGCACATTGGTAACAGCCAGATCTGCCAGCTGAGAACACTGAAGTTCATGACCACAACCACGGGACAAAGGCAAGCTGAGCCAGAGGATCTTGTTCCCACCATTCCAACAAATCACACCCTGCTCACACAGTGACTCCATACCCCAGTCCTGAGGCAGGGGCACACATTACTGTTCCCTCTGCACTCAGCAAAGGTTGGCCTGACAAAGTGCACTGGGATATCTTCCACTTTTCCAGGCCCAACTCTCAGCCTGGGGATGAGGAGCTGACACAGAAAGGGAAAAAGACTCATCTCAGGTCTGTTTTACGTTCTGCCTCACAGAGCTGGCAGCCTCAGATTATCATTAACTTTTGTCAGTCAAGCTACCTGACAGCTACAGAAAGGTCAATCCAGACTTCAGCATCAAAGCACCTCATCAGTAAGAGGTCAGCAGATGAACCTCCTGTCCTCATACTGCCACTTGAAGCAGGTACATCTTTAGCACCCCCAAGCCCTTGATTCCAGCACAAATAATATCCTAGAACAGCAAAACCCAGACACCATTATCAAAATGAGGTGTTAGGAAGTGTCAAAATTAAGACTTGACTCATTTAAGTGTTTGGATTATGCATGTGAACAGTAACAATTTGTCACAGAAACACTGCACCAGGTCCTGCTGCCTTTCAAGTATCTTGATTTCTTTGGCACAGGGCTACCACCTTCTGTATGTCACCAGTATCCAAACCCAGTTCGCTCGCCTTCCCTCCCAGTTTTCCCACACTGATCTGTAACCATTGATAAAAGACAGGAAAGGAAGCTCTGAAGCAGCAGAATACACTTTTCCAAGGCAGCACTCAACTCCCTTGAGGGGCAAATCCATCCTTTTTCTTTCATGTTACCATCAATCACTTTTCACACACACTGCAGGAAGGAAGCCTCCTTCCACAATGGAGCTGTGATTCATCCTCAGATCACATCCATCCCATGCTCCTAATGAGGAGGCAGCTCACACATCTTCCAGCTTCTTGTCCACAACAGGCAGAGCCCCATGTGCTGGGCTGGAATGAGGGGAAGGGAGGGTCTGGCAGCAGACACCCAGCATGAAACAACAGCTACAGATCCTCTTCCAGCAGGGGTCCCTTTGAGCATCCCAAATTCTCTCCGAGAGACCACATCAGAGCAGCAGAGCAGATTAAAACCCCCAGCTGCATCCGGCACATGAGGTCCAGAGGCAGGAGAAAAGCTCCAGCAGTGCCTGCATGCTGCCAGTACCACGGAGAGGAAGCACAAAGGCAGGAAGGAGTTTAGACCAGCTCGATAGAGCTGGTGCAGCCGCAGGACAGCACAGAGCTGGCAATTAGAGCCAGCCTCAGGTAGGTACCTGAATGTACTCTGCAAAGCTGTGCTGGCTTGGGTTTTAACTACTGCTGCCTGATTCCTTCAGCTTTATCTACTGTAGATGTGACAGCCTGCAGCCATGGGCTGCAGGGGTCTGTGCCCATGCCATTTGTATACAGCAAATCCGTCTTCACCAGCTCTTTTGTGGTTTTAGGACTTGCATCTATCCCATAAAATAAACAAAAACCTGAACTACCGCCCAGAGTGGGGGGAGAAGAGACAGCCACTCATGATAAAGTCCCTCATGAGAGCAAAATACTCTGAGTTAATAAGTACAGCACATGGAAGCAGAGCAAAACCAAGACAAACTGCAGGGGTGGATGGTCCAAGCCTTGCTGCACTCACAGGGCTGCAAGATAAAATTGTGAATATTCTCTGCAGCAGAGGGACAGCTGAGGAACACAAGGCACATGACTCAGAGCATTGCTCCAGTACAGGACCAATGTGTCAAACACTGGCACTACAGTCCAGGTCGCCAGGGTAGGATGATCTCATGTCCCTTGGTATGACTGATTCACACTCTCACGACAATCCCATCAGTCACAAATCCAGCACTAACACGTCCTCAGAAGGTGTTATTTAGCCTGGGCTTCCTCAGCACTTCTTTATTCGTCCTTTTCCCACCCCAACCGAGTCCCTAGTTTAACACCCCTGCTAAGCACTCAATTTTTGGGTCTATCTGTGAATTGGAGCTCCAGCTTACCAAGGAAATCTGTAGCCAGAGGAAACAGCTGAATGAGTCTTAATTTAACATCCTTCTTATCAAATTCCTTCTCCAGTTGAAAGCTTCATGGGTCTGTAGGACTTCCATCTACGTAACATACTTAGAGTTCAACAGCCATACCAGAAATCTTTGTAGAATGAGAGTGCCAGAGTTAAGACTTTTTTTTCCTCTGAAGTTGAAGAAAATGTTATCTGCACAGCTGTTCAAAGTCACAAGTCTTGCCTTGAATTTCTTCATGAGAAAAGGGACCCAAGATCCCTCCAAAATATGTCATTAATGGTCTGTTCTCACAAGGTCACAAAATCACAGTGCCACTTGGCTGAGAAAAACAATCAGCACACCCCAGAAACATTCAAGGGATATTGCACAGGAACTGCAGCCCTTTAGAGAGCCATTCTCTTCCTCCCTCCTTGGCACACAGCTCTGTGTTCATGACTGTTTAATACAGACCCCTGGGCCCCATCTCTGCTCTGCAGCAAGGCCTCCCAGGCTCTGCTGCCAGCTGAAAAGGATGGGACACAGTCCTCACTTATACTGGTGTGAGCCAGTGGAAACTACTGGAGACAGGGAAATGCAGAAGGGAGCAAAAAAAGTGAGGCAATGAATTTGGCTCCACCGACCTCAGGGGAGCAGCTGCCACTCAGCACCAAAACCAAGAGAAATTAAAGCTGGGCTTTCCTGCTTGTCCAAGGCATACACATGGCTGCTCTGCAGAGAGTACAGCACAGCAACAGGAAAAAGGGGAAGGATGTCTGTATCTCAGAAAGACACATAGTCAAGTGCTGCTCCAGCAGACAGTGGCACATCACAGCCTCGCTGTTTACATTACACCAGAATAATTAGAGCAGTCACTGTTAACTAGCTAACAACCTCACCATCAACTCTCTGAACAATGCTGAAGAATTAATTATAACATTTCACAGCCTTCCCCAAACACAGCCACCGCTCTACAGAAACACTGAAGCTACCCCAGAGATGAGCAGCCTAAATTAATCCCACATGGATTCGGCTAAAAGGAACTACAACTGTTTCAGCAGCACTCACCCTAAAATAATGCCTGCCCAGGGCAGCAACCCAAAAGAAACAAGCCCTCAACAAACCACACCTTATCCAAGGCATGACTCAGCTCGTGCACCGGGTGACATCAAGAAGTGAAATACAGGGGTTCATACTCAACCAGGTTCACTCCCTAAACCAGCAGGTTTGTGGGATATGCGGCTCCCAGCTGCCATGGGACAGCCTTTCCTTTCAGCTGCAAGCCTCAGCCCACCAAGAAGCTGTGTTCTCAAAAGGATTTGGCCTTGCAGGAAGAATTCCCTATCCGGGGACACCAGCACATAAAAGCAAAAACCAAAATTTCCCCACTGTTGTGTCCTTGATACATGCAACATTTGTGCTTCTCCCTCTGTTTCTATCTGTATCACTTGTGCCAAAAATACAAAATAAACTTAATATCTAATATATAAAATATGTATGAATATAAAGAATATATAACTGAAGACTGCAATGAAACAGGAAAATGTTTCTAAAGACTTTAACCAGTAGAAAAAGCGACCAACAAATCCAGTCTGCAAATTCCTTAGCAAGTTAGACCTGCAAGTTCTGCAGTCCTTGACTGCACCTCAGCATTAATGATGAAGTCTATAAAATGTTTTTCTCTGATTAAAGACTCAATCCTAAAAGTCACCACTTGTGGTCGACGACACAAGCCTGGGAAACATCTGAGTTTCTGAAGAGCTAGAACACATGTACTCACACCTCACCCACCACCACAAATCAGCAGCCACCCTCCCACACACCCATGAAAGTCACTGCAGCTTCTTCCCACCATTAGCTTTCAGATTAGTATCCTACTCCAATTGATCAGTTATCAGGATTTCTTCTCTTTACAAGTTTTCAGATATTTTTCCCCAACCCTGCTAAGCTTAACCATTGTCTTAATTAAAACAACACGCTCAACCACATGCCATTATTTGGTATCCTTCATTCACCTGCTGTACCTGATACTTTGCTGCTTTATCCATCACAAACATTGCTAACCAACCCTCAGCTCTGCCACGGTGACTGTGTTGTGTCAACAACCACTTTGTACACTTCAATCATCCCCACTGCTTTTACAGCCAGCCACGCACATTCCTTTTCCAACCACATATTTTCTGGTGACTGGGTCACCTCCCTGCACGTTGGATGCTTGCTTCTCAGAGCAAGTGACATCCTGTGCCAANAAAAAAAAAAAAAAAAAAAAGACTGAAAATCAGAGAAGAAACCATGAAGAGATAGACGTAAGAGGAGGAATTTTGATGAGGGTTACTGTATACCTAGTTGTCCCCAGAGGTGTCTGTCTGCTTTGCTACCTTTTAAGACAAAAGCCAGTAACATTTTAACTCATGCCAAGTTTTATACTGGGCTCTTAAGGACTGCTTTCATCCCAGAGATGAAGGGGTAAGTTGCCCCCTCACTGTTTCTCAGCTTCCCTCTCCCACCTGCCAAACTGCAGCAGTGGCAGGGCTGAGTAGCAGCATCTGCCAGAGGCTCTGCAGAAGTCTCCCCCACCTCAAGTTAAATGTAAGGACCCACCCAGAAGCCCTGTTTACCCACCCTCCTTCACACTCAGGTGCCAGGAGAGCTCCTACTTCAGCCTGATGCTGCCCAAAGCCGGGCTCTGCTGCTGACCTCACCCAAACTGTGTTTCCCTCCCACCTTTCTCATACTTGATTAGCTTAACACTGCGTGCTCAGCATCCACAGGGTCCTGGAGCCAAGGGAGATCTCCCACATAAACAGAACCTGCCTCCCCTACACCTACTGTCAGTGCTTGGAGCAGCTGAACAGACCCATGGGCATTCCACCTGAGCTTTAGGGCAGTAATGGGTATCCTCCCTCCAGGCATCTTCCCAAGGCAGAGTAATTGCACATATTGATCTCAGATGCTACCAAACTGCCTTCCACAGCTCCAGCACTGACAAAATCCTCACACTGAGCTCCCCACCAACACATATCCCTTCTCCCCTAGCTTGGCACGCCCAAATTTGCACCAGATTTATCCTCTCTACACTTCAGCCAGGCAGATACCTCCTCTGGAGACCCATACCACCCTGCTAGAAACCATCCAGCACCCTCAGCCTTTTCCTGAAGCTTCTTAAAGAAGTTTCTCCTGCCCCTGGGTAGCAATGACCCTATGAAGGCTCTTCTGAGGTCCAGATTGACACAGAACAGAAGACTCGGCTTTCAGACAGGACTGTTCTTTCCACAGTTTATAACAGGCTGCCACAAAGACAGGGTTAATACACCTTTCAGTAACTTTAGGAAACAAGTATCAGCAAAAAGAGATGCAATACTCTGGCAAGCAGACCCTTGCCTGAAGCACAGTGACACGCTCAGCACCTTGGCACCTCTTCATGCCCAGCCAAGGCAGAAGTGTTTGTGGTGACCACTGCCTACACACTGCTTATCTCTCCAGCAAACAGAACACTGCAACATCATCCTTCCAAACATCTCCTCTGCTGCATGCTCAGAGCATTCCCAGTGCAGCCACCTCACAAGAACCCATAAGGGAAGAGAAATTCCACAATCCCTTCCCAGCAAAAGAAAAGCTGGGCCTTGAACGTCTGGTTAGTGCAAGGACAATTAATTGTATCAGGCAAAGACATTTAGGGCTTTATGAACACATTAATTAGAGAGCACAGGGCTGCAGCACAGGCTTTGGAAGCCGTGGCAGAAGTACAGCACCACAGAGGCTCTGTGGGGTGATGGGGCACCTCACTGCTCTCTGGGGCAATGCCAGGACAGGTGAGGTCCCCTCGCAGCTCTGCTTCAGAAGCAGCTCTGGATGAGCAGCTCTACCCACCCTCTCTGGATCAGGAGCTGTCCTGGAGCATCCACACATACCCCACTCCAACCCACAAGACATATCTCAAACCCAAGAAGAAATAGCTGGAGACAGCTCCAGACTTGAAAGCACTTGATGCCACGGAACAGAGCTTCCTCAAAAAAAAAGCAAAAAAACATCAGGACCCAGTGGCCCAGCACCTACTGTGACTTAAAGCCCAACCTTCTTACCATGTCAAACTATAACATGCCTGAACTCCTCGCTGGAATGATAAAAGCCTGGTGCTTATGCTACTGGTTGCTAAGATCTGTCCTTCACCAGGAAAAAGCCAAGGGAGTAAGCCCAGGGAAGCAATTTATTGCTCTGCCTGGAGATTAATCCCATTCACACCAGGCACCCCAGCCCGAGCATAGGGTGCAGCACAGCAACAAGTTGTAGCACAGCCCCAGCACGCTGGCTTTGGTTTTTCTCTTCAAGCAACTCAGATAACGACTCTCTGCTTGCCTTATCCACTCTCAAAAGCAACACTTCAAAGCCATCCCATGTCAACCGCCAGGACAAACTGAAGCTGCCGGAGATGCTTCACAGGGAGGAAGTTAACACATGATGGGAAGCACTGTAAGTTTAACGTGGATCCTCAGACTGTTGTAAATAGACAAGCAACTGTTTCCTATTGGACAAAACCTTTTCCATTAAGTTACAACTACAACAGAATGGTAATTTTACCTTTAACAGAGCAGCTGAATAAAGCAGTATCTCTGCAGGATCAGCAGTTTTCCTTCGCAGCACACAGGCCTTTGGGAGCTGCAGGTTATGGTCTCTCAGAGCCAAGGTAAGCAGAGAGGAAGATGAGCCCCTCTCGTGCCAGCCTGGCTGCCAGGTGGTGTGTGCTCCGAGACACGGCCAGGGCAGGACAGCTCAGACCAAGGCACTGATCCTTGAGAAAACCCAAACTTTGAGGAGCTCAGGCTGATCCCAAGGGCAGCAAGGAGCCTTAGGAAGCAGCGACAAACCTGCACGGAGCTCGCCGCACTTCTTACCTCCTCCTCTGCCCCCTCTAGAAAAGGGCGAGAGACGGCTCGTGTGATGAGTAAATCACTCAGAATCCCAGTTTTCAGAAGGATTTCCCCCCCC
>VZRE01015485.1:579177-646759 GCA_013396775.1 Cephalopterus ornatus | reverse complement strand
AAAAAACCACAAAAAAACCCACCTTTTTTTTTTCGGCGGTGTGTGTCCGTGTGACAGAGGCGCTGTGTTTTCCCCGCTCGCCTCAGCCCCGGGTGGGCTTTGAGGCAAACCCCTTCCCGTCCCCTCTTTTTCGGCGGCGTGGAGCCGTGAGGGAGAGGCACCGGGTTGTCCCTAGTCGCCTCAGCCCCGGGTGGGTTTTGAGGCAAACCCCGACTTTTTTCGACGGCGTGTGGCCGTGAGGGAGAAGGACAGGGACAGGGGGAGGCAGGACAAGGACAGGGAGAAGCACCGGGTTCTCCCTGCGCTCCTCAGTCCCGACTGGGTTTTGAGGCAAAAACCCACTTTTTTCGGCTGCACGTGGCCATGTGGTGTCTAACCAGAAGCACATCTGGGAGGGGGTTCTTGGGGGAAAACACGGGGCTTTTTGCTAATCACAGAATCACAGAATTAGGTTGGAAAAGACGCCTGAGATCGAGTCCAACTTGTGACCCAACACCACCTTGTCAACCAGACCATGGCACTCAGTGCCACTTCCAGTCTGTCCTTAAACACCTCCATCAATGGTGACTCCACCACCTACCTGGGCAGCCCCTTCCAATCTCTAATCACCCTTTCTGTGAAGAAATTATCCCTAAATATTCCCTAATATGATCAGGGAAAGTGGCGCTGGCAGGGCGGGGAGCGGAGGGTCTGCCAGCCCCAGGGGGTGGTTATTCCAGGCACAGGGACACAGTGTGGGGGACCCCTGGCTGGCTGCTCCCTGGGTCACAGGCAACCAGATTTTGGGTGTGGGACCTTTTCTCAGTGTCCCTGCTCTCCCCTGGGTCTGAGGAGGTGAAGGTGGGAGCCCACATCCCAGGCAGGGCAGCCTGGTTCTCTGGGATCCTGGCGCAGGAGTGTCTCCTTATCCAGGCTCTGTCTCTAGAGTAATAACACCCAATCCTGACCATATACATTTTCTGAACCCTTACAGCAGTGAGGGGAAATGCTGCACATCAACTAATTCCACTGCCGTCATTCAAGGAATTCCTACAAGCAGATGCCCTTTATGGTTTATGACTCATGCTTTGTTTTTCCCTCCTACTCTCTTTTACCTTCTTGGCTCACAGTTGACCATGCCCCCGGGTCAAGGGGTTCCCACTGCACCCAGCAGTGAAGTGTGTTTCCTGTGGGATTCTTGAAGATGTTGATTTTATGACAAGTGACTCGTGGCTGGGCTTGCTGGGCTATGCTCTGGCTCCACTTGCGGTCAGGGTCCCCACTAGGAATCTTGGATTTAGCCAGAGAGCAGGAGTTGGATTAAATCCACATCCTGACTCAACCCGATGCAAACCCTGCTCCTTCCCGCTGTGACAACAGGCAGATAGAAATGCCTGTGCCTGCTTCCAGTGGGCCTCAAATAATCCTCTGCTTTGGAAATGAATTAATTTCTTACTGTGTGTCTCATAAGTCAAAATAACTCAACATACTAATAATGCAGCTTGTGGTTTACTACCAACTTTGTTTCCCATCTGAAAAAAACTTCCCCAGGTTGTCACTGTGTTGAGAGAAGTAGCAAAATGTAATTAAGAGACACCAATCATTAAAACAACAAAGTTGTATTGCAAGCCTAGCAGCAAAGACCACGAATTTTTTCATTTACTCATTCTGTGGATATGTTTATTATACTCAGACATATCCTTCTGCAATTTGCTATGTGCATCCAAATCTTACGTTTTCTGCAGAAATGTGCTTTGTCACTCTAGCTGGTCACAGGCAGCTGAGCAGTTCTCTATGGATGAACAGGTTTATTCAGGGCTAATGCCCTTTTACTTCCATCTAAAATACTTGTGCATTCTCTTTGCCAATTTTCAGTCAAAAATACTTGGAGCTGAAATGCTGTGCGGTTTGAAGCTTGACTACTAATGAGTTGTTACGTTCAGTGAAATGATCCCTGTTAGAAAGGTACAAGGGGTTACTCTTTCAGCTCGTCACAGAGAAAATCCAGCAGAGAAAATTTTCCATGAACAGGAAACACTGGGGCAGAGAAGGGCTCTGGAGCAGGTGAACAGCAGTGTGATAAGCAGCGAGAGGATGGCAGAGCCTGCTGCACTGGGGACCAAAGACATGTACATGTGGCACTTAAGGACATGGTTTAGTGGTGAACTTTGCAGTGTTAGATTTGCTGCTGGACTTGATCTCAGACATCTTTTCCAGCCTAAAGGAGTCTGTGATCATAACAGGACAGGAGAGAACCTCATCACCTTGAGTTGGTGCTTCCAAAGCTATTGCCTTCTTCCAGGGGCTCTGGATATTAGCTAATGACACTGATTAAGAATCACCTCAAGGCAGCCACCAGCCTGAGCTCCCGGGCTGCCTGTTTGTCATGGTGGGCTCTCAGGAAAAGTAAGACAAGCCCGTGAGCAAAAGCAAAGCCTCCTCCCAGCCCCAAGCAGTGAAAGCCCCAGCGACCCCCTTCTTGGACATGCCTCCTTCTTGGATAAGTTCCCAGGACCCAGGAATGTGGCTGTGCCTGTGGAGAAACTATGCTCCTGTGGCTCCAGGGCACAAGAGATGCTCTGAAAGACCATAACATATAGAAGACAAAACACTGACCTGTTTCACAGGGGCTTTCAATCCAATCAAACAAGACCTTGCTCATACAGAGGGCAACTCAGCTTCTCATGAGAAATGAGCAAACCTTTCAGCCTCCTGCTCCTCTTGCCCTCACTGCTGCTGAGGAGGTTTTGCAAGGATTTCAGAAGTCATTTGGGCTGACTCACATTTGGCTTTGAGATGCTCAGGAGACGCTGACTCTTTGGAAGGGGCTGATACTTGTCCCCTAGAGACCTCTATCCTTTAGCACCAGGCAGTTCAAATCACCAGCACAGTCTAGCACCGGCATCTAGGTTTGAACAAAGGCTGCCAGCACCTGACCTAGTGAAATAACCTGGTTAGCTCAGCTCAGTCAGAAGCTGCTGTTTCTTCCAGAAAACAAAACAAACCACGTGCCTCAGTTTCCCTTTTCATAATACACAGGTGATCACACTGCAGAGCAGCCATGACCAGGGCGATGGAAGTCCCAGATAACATCTCTCTGCTGCTTAGACCACGGTGGCTATAACAGTGTTAAAATAAGTCTTTGATGTTCAATAATGATTGGATGTCGTTGGTTGGTAACTGATTTTTCATGTGTTCTGGGTGCAATGACTGGGAAGGTGTTTATTGAACCTGTCCTTGAGTTACACTCATAAGGGGAAGAGCTTACATTTCCCCAGGCATTTCACAAGTATGTTTAGATAAAAAGAGAGTTGAAGCCATCCTTTGGTTTAAGAAATCTCTTTATGGTGCCATAAAGCTAAGCAGGATCTGTGCTTGGTGCTGGAAGGCAGAGCCCTGTTAACTGAAGGGATCCTGATTCATCCCTGCTCAAGAGCTCATCAGTTGACTGAGTTGTTGCTGTATTCAGAACCCACTTGGACACTTCAGGCTTTACGCTTTCTAAAATAGAGCAATAAAGCAATTAGAAATAGATAACAGAAGGAGAGAGCACTTCACCAAAGAAAGCAAAAGAATATAGCGTGGCATAATTAATACAGAGCTGGTGGCAGCAAAAATGAGCTGTAAGAACCACACTGGCCCCGGGAAAGTGGCTGCAGGCTGAGCTCCAGATGTCTGGTGCTCAAATGGCCGAGAAGTTCCTTGTGCCACTCATCAGAGTCTGACCCAAGAATGCCCAACTTTGGGACAGAAGGAAATAAAAGCATCCTTCAGAGCTGGGAGAACATACATGCTCCTGCCAGTCCTTCACTGTGTGCCAGGCAGAGAATTTATCTAACTGAAATCATGCTCCCACATGAAAAAGAGAAAGGGAGTTAGTGTAACCAGACAGGCAGGTGCTTTTCTAGGGAAAAATCCAAGAGTGTCCTAAGTGAAGGACTGGGTTAAAAATAACAGAGAGTCTGCTGTGCCAGGGGAGGAATGAGAGGGGTTAGAGACAGGAGAGTTTACATAGGCAAGGAGCTATCTCCTTCTTGAGTGCTATTCATTTAATTTGCCTTGTTACAGTATCTGGAAGCACCAGGTGGAAATCAGGGCCTCATTGTGCTGGGAATTGGGCGCAAACATAATGATTAAATGTTGCCAGCTCTGCTGAGGTTGAAATATAATTTCTCATCCCTGCAGCATCGCTAACCAGCGTAATTATTGCCAAATAAGTTTTTCTGCAATTACTCTTCTGGAATATCTGTGCCACTTGATTTCTTTCAAAATAACCATGCCTGAGGGAAGTGAAAAGATGTATTTGTACAAGGTCCAACCTGGTAACCTTCATAGATAACAATAACTGGTCAAAAGCAGAAAATTCTTGCTGCATTTAGATCCATGTCCAGAAATTATCTGCTTGTGTCTTGGTTTTCCTTTCTATAAAGCAGGAATAGTCACACTGCACTCCGAGCTTGCTCTCGTCATCTAACACCCATGATCAGTGTAAGAGTCCTTAGAGCACTGACACCATCACATACAAGGGCTTGTTAGTGCTGATTGTAAAGATTAGGGATTAGCTGGAGAATAGATATTCTTTCTTGTATGTTTTCTGGGGCAGTGTTTGAATTGCTGAAGGGTCCTTTTCTATTAGCATTTTTCTATTAGTTGTTAACTGTGTGAAAACCAAAATGCAATGAAATAAGGACTTAAAAAAACCCCCACAAACAACCCAGTGCTCAGCTGGCCACAGCATAAACAGGAAGTAACACAGCAACCTGTCATTCAGGGGGTCTTCGCATGATGTCCAAATCCCTTTGGGGTTCTGTGACACTTTGCCTTGCTGCTCAGAGGTGGAGAGCAGCAGGATACACTGCCTGCATCTTTACAACTTCGAATGCAGTCGTTTTCTGGATGCAACACAAGGAAATTCTTCTGCCCAAGCACAATAAATTCTCCCCTGACCCTCAGAGCAAGTTCAGGACAAACCAAGAGGACGGGAGGACAGTCCTGCCGGTCATCCACACCTCCCCCAAGGACTTGCGCTGAAAGCAGCTCAGCAGCAGGACCAGGACACTGCAGGGTGTCTTAACCTGCCAGCATTTCCATTTGAGTCTTTAGCTCTACAGATTTTAACTGTTGTGTCCTATCCCCCATTAAAATTGAATTACTGAAGGGTCCTTTTCTATTAGCATTTTTCTATTAGTTATTAACTGTGTAAAAACCAAAATGCAATGAAATAATGACTTAAAAAAAACAACCCACAAACAACCCAATGCTCAGCCGGCTACAGCATAAACAGGAAGTAGCACAGCAACCTGTCATTTGGCATGAATTTTGGCAAACTGGAAGGCGCTGGGAGAAAGGGCTGGGAGCTGCAATGCAGAAATAGAGCATCTATGCCACAGAGCTGAGCAGACCAGCCCTTCTTCCTTGCTCTCTCATGCCTGAGCACCAGCTCCAGCCACTCTGGCAAAAAGAAGGACTTAAGCAATTGCCATGAGTTTTCCCTGCCTTTTCATACTTTGTACAGCAGAAGGGACCAGCATATGTTAAAACTGGATGCTTCTGTTTCCTCCAGATAGCCATCACTCTGTTTGGTCCCACTTGGGAACCACAGGACCTGGGGGCCCTGGCTTAGAGAAGAAGCTTGTTTGGATGAAAGAATTTAAAAAAAATCACAGTATCTCACTCATTCTGCTGGTTGCAGAAATGGCGAATGAAAAGCAAAGAAAAGGATTCCCAGAAATTGTGCATTTTAAAAAACAAGTGTGGAAATACAAATAAGCCCTGACGTGATTTTTGAAGCAGTCTTGGGACTTTTAGGAATCCCAGCTCAAAAGTGTTGGATAGCAACTACACGGGATCATTTACAAGTAGCACTTCTCCTAATTTCCTATTCTGCCTTTTAATTCTTCCTAGGGAAGAATAGGCGCTTTGCATTCCAAGCAGCTTGAAAGATTAAGCAGGCAGAAACACCCCCCTGCTCTACCTGCAGCCTCGCGCTGGTTATTTTGAGTTTTGACCGGAGATTGACCCAGTTTAAGTGGGTGTGAAAGGTTACCTGAACACTCGCTTCACTGTCTCTGGCAACAGGATTTCCCGCAGGCGTGTCTGTGTGAAATGGTCTCGCAGTCCCCTCTGCTGGTGGCAGCTTGCTGGGGAGCTGCACCAGCCGGGGCCGTGCACTGCTCGGCCTCGATGGGTGCTGCAGGAGAGCCCCCGTGGCATGGGGAAACCCCCAGCCCTACGCCCCCAGCGCCCGCTGAACAGGCACCAACCTCTCCAGAGACCAGGGAGCTTTTCCCTTACCCACTCTGCATCTTCAGTACAAGCACCGGGCACCTCTTTACATAGGACAGCAGCATGAGAAAGGGTGAAAAACTTAACCATGGATAACCTTTCAAAAACCCACCCTGCATGGGAAAGCTGAGGCATCCTGCTAAGAGCAAATGATCTCCCTGCAGGGACTGTATGGCTCAAAGTGCTTGTTGAACTTATGACCAAGTATCACCTGCATTTGCTTGTGACATGTTCCCGTGTCCCTACGATCCCGCTGTGGTGTGTCCATCCCGCAGGCTCTGGCTCTCACTCCCCACTGCTGTCAGCAGCACTGCAGGCCCAGGCACACCAACCCCTGCAGCCTCTTCACTGACTCTCACAGTGCAGCTGGAATCCACTTTTAAAGCTACCAAGGCAAAATTTCCCCCAGGAGGTACAAAATGACATTCAGAGAGACTGTGCTGGTGGGTCCTGGAGAACAGAACAGAGCCAGCAGCACAGGGCACGATCTGCTCGCAGGGATGTGAGGTCTGAGCACAGTCCATGATGTCCAGCCGCACATGCTGAGTAGTGCAAATCTTCCAGCAGAGAGGAAAAGTTTCATTCCTAGGCGCAAAGAACTGGTTTGTGAGGCTACTGCCGAGAAGGTCAGTTCTGGCAAGCTAACACTGACCAGCAAGGGCAGCTGAGGCAGAGCTGGCACAGGGCAGCAGATCTTGATGTCCAGCTGTGAGCCAGCACTCACCCCAAGCCAGGCTGTCTGAGGAGGAAACCGAAGTGACAACACTGATAACAGCCCCTGCTCATGGTCCAGAGGCCCAGGGGCCCTGCAAGGGAAGGCAGAGGCTGGAGGAGCCAGCACTGAGCCCCACACTCCAGCCTGATTTATGGGATTGCCTTGCATGCACAAACACCCCAGTAATGAAAAGCACTGCAAACCACACACCCTGGGGCAAGCGTGGGCACTGCCGAGGGATGTAGTAGAAAAACTAAAGGTTTATTTTTTTAAAACAAAATACATCCTTACAAAATAACCATTTTTCTCCCATGCTGAGGGACTGGGCATGGTTCCTGCCAGCTCTCATTCCCTCTCCTTCTCCTCAGTTTGCAAGCTGTCCAAGGGTGCCACTGGGGAGGGAGAGGCAGCAGCGGTCTCCCCAGGGGCTTCAGGTGTGGGGTGCCCTGGCATGGCTTCGGGACACCAGGCAGGATGCTGTGGGAGCCCTTTGGAAGGGTCTACAATGGCAGCAGACCCTGGTGCCCTGCAACAGGGCTCGCAGAGGGTCCTAAGAGTCCCTTAGTTTAGCCCAGACCCAGCATCCCTGTGCCCCCCCAGAGGCTGGGTGCCGGGCCGGCCGGCCCCTGCCCTGGCTGCAGGGCAGCACCTTCCCATGAGCCGGTGTTGGACGCTGCTCCTGCTGGCCTTGGGGCTGGCACAGGGTGGTGACAGGGAATGGTGACTGTGTTTTAGGAGAGGAGGAGGAGGAAGAGGGTGCAAGTTTGTCGGTCAGTGTGGATTCTGCCAAGAGAGAGAGGTGCACAGTGATTTCTGGTGTCTTGCCCCCCACTACCCCTCTTCAAGTAACGCTGCCATCAAAGATGTGATGTCAGTCCCATACCCCACACCCTGTGCTGCCCACAGCAATCGCTTATGCTGGGAAACGCTGACTCCAGGTTAAACATTCTTGTCCTCAGCTCAGATCTCCTCCATGCCTGCCCTGTAGCCCTCCTGCCTTCCCTGGAATCCTCCTGTCTTCCTGGGGGCCTTGGCATAGCCCTGAGACCCAAAGCCCTCTCCCCTGCCGGCCCTAGGTCAGCAGGGCTGGGGAAACACCACTCACCTCTCACTGCGTGTTGTCCGGTTCCTTTTCCTTCTTATGTGACTTGGACTGGGGGTTAAATGAGAGAAAACAAGGATTCTTTTACAGACCTGCTCCTTTCTAATGCCAGGGAAAAATGTGGTTGGGCAGCAACTTCTAACACCCAATGTATAAGCATATTTTCAGATGAATTTGAGGGGAGCTGTGTCTGTGTCCTATGAAAGATCATAAAACATTCCACGGTCACGGAGATGTTCTCAAAGAGCAGAGAAGGGGACATTTTCCAGTTTGCTAAAGCACTGGTCTGCCCCTGCTTCCCCTAAAGCAATGCAAGTGTTGCCAGATATCAGAATATCTGGGGTTAAAGGGAGAGAATAAAGCTATTAACAGTGAGTCACACAAGATCTCAGTAATTCTGGAGAGGAGATTCATGGATCCCAGTCTCCTACAGTCCCAAGGGCTTGGGAAGGCGCCTGGTTGCTCCTCAACATGGATGTTTGTGTTACAGCATCATTACTCATGCACACAGCCACACTCACACCCCCGCAAGAGCCTCGGCAGGGCAGGGACTCGCTGTTACTTACAGGCTCCTGTTCTGCGTATTTGAATTTCTTCTGCTTGTAATAGTCCCGTCCTTGGAGAAAATGCAGCAGGAGCAGGTCACACAGGACAGAGGCCTTAAATCAAAGCACAGTTAGGGTTGGAGCTGCCCTCGAAGCTCACCTGGACCATTGTGTGCTTCCAGTTTGCCCCACAATTTAGGGTCACTTCTACTTCAACCCACAATGTGGCAGTAGCTAAAGAGCGTAAGGCCCCCAGCTGCCCCTTTAGGACAGAAGTGAAGTGTGCTGGGTTCAACACTGGGTGACTTAAGTCAACAGAAATGAAGTGTTTCCACTTTGGGTAAGTGCAGAGCACAACACGCTTGGGGTAATGCCCAACCCATAAAAACCAGAACCAAATAGGATGCTGGTTTTCCATGCTGCATGAAATACTGCCCATCACCTCCAAAACTCCCTCAACATCAGCTCTAACTTGAAACTCTCAGGATACCAAGACATGGCCCTGTCAGGAGAGCCAGCCTTCCCCTCATCAGCCAGCAGGAATCTATTTTCCTGAGCTAGTGAGGCAGGAGAGCACTTCCTTTCCCACTTTTTGCCCATCCCCTGGCTCCCTGAGCAGGAGCCAGTATTTCTCTGCAGCTCAGGGACACTTCCCACAGATGTCACAGGCAAGAAGAATAATTTGAGAGTCTCCATATAGAGGCTGGAAATATCTGAACTTACCACTCCAAAAATACCAATTCCAGAGCCAATTGTGGTCATGGTTGGGATGATGTCAAATTTGCCTGCCTGAATAAAGTCAAAGAAAATAGGTGATAAGTTACAGTCAGCCTGGGGGAAGGAAAAAAAGGTGCTGTAGCTGTAGGTGGGGCTTGGCAAAAGTGCCTTGCAGCAACCCAAACTACAACCACAGCACAGAGAGAAACAGGAGCTGGGCCAGGGCTGGTCAAACAGAAAAATATTGTTGGTTTCGGGCTGAAATGAAATGAAGTTACTTTGCTTCCTGTATTTTTAATAAAACAAACAAACAAAAAAAAAACAGAACCAAAAAAGTATACCCTGCAAATATTCCCAGTGGGAAGACAGTGAGTAAAGCCTTCTCTTCCACTGGGAAGAAAGAGACAAAATAGAAAAATGCAGTATGTCTAGCTTTTAGAAATATCAGTAAAAGGGTTTAACTTTCCAGAGTTTCCCCCCACTGTCCCCCAATCATGATGTTTTTTGGACAAAACCACTGATCAAACTGCAGCTGATAGATGTGCCCTGTAAAACGGGCTTCTCCTCTTGTATTCCCTTCCCTGGTATTTCCCAAGGGTTCCTGTGGGTGGGCCAGCACCCAAGAAAACCCCTCACACGGGTTTTCCTGGCCCCACGGGACCCCAGTGCTGCGTTGCAGATCTGGTACCTTCTCAAGGCCATGGCACTGCTCTCCTGGGGATCCAGGGGTGATCCTGGTGCTTGGCCACCCTTACCTTGCCATTCACCAAGATATCAAACCGGATCCCAAACACCTTGTAGAGGGTCCTTTTTTCCATCCCGTCTTCTTTGTAGTACTTGGCATACCTGTCCAATTGGATGCTGAGTGTTAATGGCTTTCCAGGGTGTCTAGCAGCCCCCTACAACCCAATAGCTTGGGGATCTTGGTGGGACAAGGACCTGGGAATGTGCTATCACAGGCCTGCTCCTGAACTTCTCCTTAAACCCCCTGAAGGAGCTGGGCTGTTGGCACATCTCCTCCCTGTGCCTCCCTTTCCCTGCCTGCAAGTTGGGGTTCCAGCTCCTGCTCATGGTGTTTGACCTGATGTGCCCAAGTGCAGCATGTACAGCAGATATTGGTGCAGCACTGGTGATTGTCACACAGAGCAGAGGTTAGAGAGTGTTTTGAAGTGTGGGAACATGGGATATGACCCTGCACCATCTCCAGGCTTTCAAGGAGCTTCCCAAGAGCTCAGCCGAGCAGGAGAGTCTGCAAGGGGGGGTAGATGCACAGGGAAAGGAAATGGGGTACTTTTGAGGCCAAGGGCTGTGCTATTGCTTTTCCCATGCTGTTTTAATAAGAGCACTGCTGTCGGCGCTGCAAAGGTAGAGAGTATTTTGGAGAACAGTCCCTGACCTTCCACCATCCCCTGAGTGCTCTGGGAACCTGAGACCTGTCACCTCTGAATTATGCTGGAGAATTAACAGGTGTTTCCTCACCTGAAGTTGAAGCCTGGTGAAACATTACTGTCATCGTTGTAAAGGCCATGGAACTGGTAAATGGGTTTGCAGTACCGGACAGGCCAGTCGAGGTCACAGTTCCAGTCTATGGTGATGCCCACCACTCCACCCTGCAGCAGAGAGGGGAATCTGGCCTACACAGAAAAATGCTTTCCCTCCTCATTCATGTCTTGTCTCAGTGCTGTGAGGTGTCCTGGCTCTCCAGGTGCACAGATCTCACCACTGCCTCAGCCCCCCTGGACAGCCTCAGCTTTGTGCCCGTTGTGGAAGCTCTTGCCTGTGCCCTGAATGCTGGATACACACCTAGATTCAAGCCCTCTCGTTCCTGATCAGCACCCTATGCCCAAGGCATGGTCCTGAGAAACAGTGCTCATTGCAGATTCCTCACGGTCCTTATGGGAACAGCCTTCCCTTGCCTGATTCTGCCCAGGGGATTGCTCAGGAAATGAAGCAGTCAGTCCTGAACTCACTCCAGGTTGTAACTAGCTGTGTCCCAGAGGCTCATATTTCTGCACCTTTCGTATATAGAATTACAGAATGGTTTGTGTCGGAAGGGACAACAAAGACCATCTGGTTCCAACCCTTGCCATGGGCAGGGACTCCTTCCACTATCCCGAGTTGCTCCAAGCCCTGTCCAACCTGGCCTTGAACAGTTCCAGGGATGGGGCAGCCACAGCTTCTCTGTGTGCATATGTGTTCCAATATATGCAATATATGTTCGCATATGCAAGCCTCTGGTTTTATTCCATGCCCGGCATAGTTATCATAAGGCTCTGCAGCCCAGAAATAGCAGACACTCTTGCACATCAGCCTGAGAAGTGCTGGGCAAAGCTGCATTTCAGAGCCTGGGGAGAGGCTGCAGTTTGCACTGTGCAACGACCGATGTTTGACCATCCAGCTGGGATTTCCAAGCTCAATTGGATGGGATTTGGCCACACAGCTCTAGTTATTCATTGCACAAGTTGAACCAAACTGAACGCTGGATTTACTGCCAGCGGGTCAAATATTGTCAAGAATTTACAAGGAAGGCATAAATATTATCCCATGTCCAAGGATATTCATAATCTTTAAGAGCTAAATTCTGACACTTCTGTTTTCTCAAGAGTTCTTGAGATAGCAGAAAATCATCTCAACAGCTGGGGATGATTGTTCTGCCAGTGTCCCCCTCCCCACTTCAGCAAGGAACATAATTTGAAATTCAAGTACCTTAACAGCCAGGAAGGTAAAATTCTGACCCGATTCCTTCACTATGTATCCCAGTTCAAACACAGGGCACAAGGAATCGGTGGCTTTGTTATAGGTGCATTTCTTCAGGTACTGTTTGGTAACACTCTCAACCAAGTTGCGCCTGTGAATGAAAAGGAAGTGAGAAAATCTGAATAATTCAATAATTTGGGTGGGAAAGGACCTCTGGAGGTCCCTTGTCCAACCAATGGCCCTCTCCCATTCCCATGCCAGCTTGTCCATGGGCTCTGCCAGGCAATGGCTCCATGCACCAACAATTGTCATCTGGGACAGCTCATGGATAGCAAGTGTATCCCACAGCTTTTACATTTAGCTGGAGTTCGTTATCTCCTCCATAAAGGGTGAAAAGGAAAGGAAAACCTCTTGCCTTCCACCCTGCTCTGCTCTTTCACTTAAAAATAGCCTTTCTCTGAACCTCCCGGCCCCAGATGATTTTGTAAGACTTGTGTCTTGCTCAACCACGTCCCATCATCCATGCTCAGCAGTTCACTGTCAGAGGTGATCAAAGGCAGGAAGTTTCCCCATGACCCGGCAGGGTCTGCTGCAGCCCCTGCTGCAGCAGCCAGTCCAGTCACCCTCACTCTGAGGATCAGCTCCCCTCACTGTGTCCCCTCCAGCCTGCCCTGGCTCAGGACGCCTCTCCTTGCTGCTGGAGGGGGGTCCCCTCTCCCAGCCATCTCTCTGGGAGCAGCATGAGCTTAGCCCAAGGCTTTTCCAAACATCCTGGCTGCCAGGACATTTAACCTTGGGACACGATCAGCTTAGAGAGAAGAATCCACGTCTTCAGCACAAACAGCTTCTGTTAATTTGTTCCAAATCATATATAATCAGTGCCTTCACAAATCCTCTTACAAGTGCTCCTTCAGCCAGCAGCACTGTTCCAAGCGCTGCCTGGAAGGGGCTGACCCCACAACCCGTTGCAGAAACAGGTGGAAACTGTATTGTTAAGAGGCACTTGTGCTCCTTTTTGGCATCGGTCTTGTCCTGGCTGCTTACACCCCACTTTGCCACATAGTTATTTTAATGTTTTCTTCAGGGAAGGAGAGGGAGGAGAAAAACGAAGAGTCAGAGAAACTGTATTTTTATGTGCATGGTGTGAGGGTAACTCAGGAGATGTTAGTTCCAGAAACCTTGTTTCTGATAAATACAGCTGGCAGCTGAGGTGGGACAAATTTGGAAGGGAAATGTCTCAGCTCCTATGAGCTGATCTGGGGATCAGTGCAGCAGTTAGAGTAGTCCTGGGCTCGCTGATGAGGGACACCATCCTTTGTATCAAGCATCCAGCCACACAGATGATTTGGCCTGAGGGACACAGCTGGAGGAACCAAACAGAAACCATTCTCCCAAATCTCCCCTTACCTGGACACCTTGAACTTGGGGAAGGTGATGCTGTTCTTGATGAACAAGGTGAACTTCTCTGCTTCTGACAACAGGGCAGGGCTGAAAAACACAAGTTGGCTCTCCAGCCTCTAGGGAAAGCCCCATTTTGTGGAGATTCAGATTTAAACTGGGACAAGCAGGACCCAGAGAAATGGTGATCTCCTCCCTTCCCTTTCTGGTCTTTCCTGACCCAGGCTGTCTTGGCCACATCCCACAGAGCCTCGGCTTGCTCTGCCCCACATCAAGTGCTGCTGGGGTGGGAAAGAGGACAACAACAGGATTCCTCACCTGGGAACATGCTCATCAACTTCAACAGGGCACCAGCCAAAGATTTCACAGGTCTTCACCGAGCTGTTGAAGCGCACACACTTGCCTGTCATGAGCCCTGTGTGGAAGAGAAACAGCTGCTCACACCCCTGGATGCCAGGAAATCCCAGCCTCACACTGGGATGGATGGGATCTGGTTGGGGCTTCAGCTCTGCCACAGGTATCCAAGGCACTAAACACTCAGGGCTTTGGTGCCCCATTGTAAAAAGGGTAATTAATTGTGGCCTCTCAGCTCAGGGCAGTGGTTTCTCTTGCACTGCTGTACAGGGGAGCAGCTGGGCCTTTCTCGTCCTAAAACACATCTCAGAAAATGCTGAGCAGATAGAGGACAGCAGTTTGGGGGAAGTGGTTTAATCTTGATTAACCTTTTGCTGGCAAAGCTTTTTGCAGCTCAGGTGTCTTTCAAAAGAGGAAAGCAGGACCAGCCTAGGTAGGACATTCACGCAGCATGTCAAAGGCTTTTCCCAAATCTTGTTGGCTGGTGGTCCAAAGCAGGTCCCCCACCAGACAGCCCAGCCATGAGGTCCCCCTGCCAGACAGCCCACCCAGGCAGCCCTGCTCCATGTCTCCCCACAAGCCCTGGTGACGGGGCCTCGGGGCCGTACCTTGTCCCTGCCGGCTGTATTTCCCTTTGGTGCAGTCGTTGTCCCGTGTGCACAGCCCGGTGTCTGGCAGCTGTTTGGAGAAAGC
Organism: Cephalopterus ornatus; assembly: GCA_013396775.1. Classification (NCBI taxonomy): domain Eukaryota; kingdom Metazoa; phylum Chordata; class Aves; order Passeriformes; family Cotingidae; genus Cephalopterus; species Cephalopterus ornatus. The sequence goes on along the minus strand of VZRE01015485.1, from coordinate 632,274 downwards.
AGCCACCTCTCAGCATCCCACCCTGCAGCTTTGGTCTCTCTGTCCCTCCTGTCTCACCAGGCAGCACCTCCCTTGAGGGATGTGCTGCTCAGCTGCAGCCAGAGCCTTGTCCACCCTTTCCAACCAAGGATGTTCAGATTAAACAGGAAAAAGGGGGAGATTTTTTTTTTTGAACTTCAGGCAGATGTTTTCATTTAAGTCTCAAGTCTCCTCTTCTTGATCATCTCAGAGGGAAGAAAACTTAAATGAATGCTGCCTGGTTTTCAGAAGAATAAAAGCCTTCATATAGGACACTCAAGTCAGGAATGGTAAAATAGGGCCAGGCTCAGGGTTCTACTAAACCTCCCAATGTCAGGAAAAGTCCTTCCCCAGTGCCACCACCCTGAATTACAGAAGCTGAGCCCACTGAAGGAAGCTGGTGTGTTTACCTCTGGGCAGGTTCCTTGTTTCTGTCCAGGGGTGACAATGAAGTTGGTCATCACCACGAATGAGTTGTCCCCCTGTGGAGACACAGCCAACGAGCTCACAGCCAGCACAGTGTCTCCTCTGTGAGGAGTCCGTCCCTGGGGCAAGGTGTAGAGCACCCAACCCACCAGGACACATCCAGGCAGACAGCACCTTTCTCCCTAACTTTAGGTCCTCCACCCTCCCTGCTTCAGCTCAAGAAGCTGGTGGTGTCCCTGAGGACATGTAGTGCCACCAGCCCCAGGACAGTGGAGGACCCCCTTTGCTGCCTGAGATGCTGCTCTGGAGGAGCCTTGGTCTTTTCAAAGGCAGCCTCTAACATGCCCCATCCACCATGGCTGGTCCCAAATTCTCCCCGGGGTTGATATATGGGCAGAAGTTTGTGGCAGGAGCAACCTGCTTTCCACCACAGGGACACCATGTCATGGGTAACCCCACAGAAAGCCTACACTAAGGACTCACCTGCACCCCAGCACATGGGGAAAAGCAACCCACCCACCATCCTCCTTACCTGGGGTGGGAAAACATAGTCCACCACATCCCAGATGTGAGGGCCCATGACACTCTCGTTGGTCAGCGTCAGCCCTTTCATCTTCACCGAGACCGAGCTGACGATGCTGTCCTGAGACTGGTAACCCTTCTCGTAGAGGAACACCCACCTGGAGAGGGAAGTGGTAGAGTGAGCACAGCCACCAACGCTCCTCCACAAAAGCCCAATTCCCAACACAGTCCCAGGGACTGGGGCTTTTTCTGCCAAGTCTCACATGGGGGGGTGTCACTTGCCAAATTTCCTCCAGCTGGATGAGTGATGCATTGCTGAACCTTCCCACCCTTTGCCCGAGGCATGTGGTAGCTGCAGGCCCTGACTGGGATGATGTGTTTAGAGAACTGGGACACATTTTGTGACTGAGAGTGTGTGAAGGCAGGTGGAGCAGGATGGCCATCAGCAATTTGGGATTAAAGCCTTGTGGGTTTGCAGCTTGCTGGGCTCAGTGATCCACCCAAAGCCTCCTGATCCACTGCAAAGGCACTGTCCAAAAATCAATGCCTCCAAGGCCAACATGGAGCTGCATCTGGACACTGCTCACATCCAGGGCCACCACTCCCCACGCAGCAAAGGGAATGTGGAGCCATGGCCCTGTGTGCAAGAGGGCTGCAGGAGCAGGGGTAGGGACACTACTGTGACCGGAACAGGGCTCTCCCTGCCTTTCCCAGCCCATCACTCAGCCATTAGGGCGGGCTCCTGACACTATTTAACCTACGGCATAAACAAGCTGCTGCTGGATTAGCTCTGACTCGAGGACACTATAAACATGGGCGAGCAACCATTTCGGGTAGTGCTCCCAGCGGCGCAGAGCATTCCCGGCACTAAAAAAGGAGCGATCTGGATTTTGTCCCCACCGCCGTGGGCATCAGTCCCGCTGGCCATGGCAGAGGCAGCACGTGGCCCACTGGACAGTCTGTGACACCAGCCTGGCATGTCAACTTGTCCTCTGGCACCTGGCTGATTGTCAGAGAGGAGAACAGAGGAACCCCAGGCACTGCCTGGAGGTTTTCCCTGTGGCTGCTGGACCTTACAGGGATCTCTTGGGGACAGAGATTTTTGGCTTGCAGCCCCGTCAGCATCCCAGGACAGAGGGCAAGAGCATGGAGATGGGAGGAAAAATTCAGCCCTGCTGCTACCCCATCTGAGACCCCAAGCTCCAACCTCCTGCCCCAAGGCAGAAGACCATACTGGGTTACACTGGTTACACTGGGCATCTTCCCCATGCCCTCAGGGCTGCGGGAGGTTGTGAGCTGGGCAGCACCATGGCAGTGTTTCCATAAATCTGCCTCCAGTGCAGCCTCTGCCACTTTCACCACATCCTTTCCTGGCAGAGGTGACTGCCCAGGGCTGGGCACCCCACTGGGACACATGGCAGGGCAGGATGTGACCCCCACCCTGTTGCAAAGCAGGTCGCAGCCAACAAAACACAGTTTTCCCGTGAAGCTGTAAATGCTGCAGCAAGCCCTGCCCAGGTGGTAAATGTCCCCTGGTGTCACTTCCTGATGCGGCAGGATCACCAAACACTCTTCCCTTGCTAGCCCCATCCTGTGGCTCAGCCCAAGGCTCCTTGCATGTGAGATTTCAGGAAATGAAACACAGAAAGTGCCTGGCATTGCCTGGCTAGCAGTGATACCACCTTATCTGTCATCAGAGGAAAGAAGAGCTGCTCCCCAGGGGTGACACAGGGTCTCTCAGTGGCGTTGGCCCCACATCTGTGCCCTGATGGCACTGCCCACATCTGTCCAGCACATCCATGCACTGACATGCATCCCATGCCTGCTGCCAAGAGGGCACCAAAGCCAGGAGAATGGTAAATAAATACTTCTTCGGCTGCCAAACTGGCCTTCAAAGGAGAGAAAATCTCAGGCATTGTGGGTCAGTGCGGGCAGGGAGCTGGGGGCAGAGCTGTGGGCAGGGAGCTGGGGACAGTGCTGTGGGCAGCAAGGGACTGGTGGGGCTGTGGGCAGCTGCACTCACAGGCAGCCCCTTGCTAGAGGTGCCCAACCCCATTAAACCAGGAAAAACTTGGGAATTACAGCAACTTTACGCCAACCTCCTCCTCTCTGCCCGCAGCTGTCGCCCCCAAGGTTCTCTCTCTCTTCCCTGCTGGTTGCCTGTCTCAGTTTAGCTGGTTGCTTAAGCCATATTTCCTTAGGAAGTCCTGCTCTGAGCAACCATCTGTGCCTGTTCCCCAACTGCCTCCAGCCACGTTTGCTGCAGCCCTGAGGCTTCACAGGTTGAGTCCTTAGGAGAGACAAAGCTGCTCCCACCAACCTGTGTCTGGGCCAGTGCAAACCCCTTGGCAACAGAGCAATGAGCTGATGAGCAGTGTGAGAGTGATGTGGGGGTCCCACAGTGACCCTCTGGGAAGGTTTTCTGCCTTCCCAAGGAATCTGCTAAAAGCAGGGTTGGGCATCTCTTCTCCCCACAGCAACTTGCTTGCACTGAGCCCTGGGATCCACTGTAAATGCTGTATATTTCCTTTGTGCTACGTGAGGCACCCTGCACCCAAAAAATACCCAGATTTTTCAGTTCATGGACAAACACCCCCTCCCTCTCCCTTCAAACCTCCTGCTATGGGGCCCTTCCCAATGAAAGGGTGCTGATCTCTCTCTAGGACTGAGCCCACAGTGGCCATGGGGCCACAGCAAAGATTTATCAACCATCACATCCCATACCATGCTGTGTTATCCCACACTGAGGGCACAAGGACCGAATCTCTGTGTCAGGAGCAGCAGTCCCAGGGCACCTGAGGATACACATCCTCATCCGGCTCTGATCCCGCCCGCTCCACTCACTGCCTTTTTTAACCAGTTGCCCTTGCACCACTGCTGCTCTTGGAGCTGCCTCCCAGAAGCAAAGCAGACCAGGAATTTGGAGCCAGGCTCCGTCTCGGCCCCAGCGTCGGGGCGGTGGACAGGGAGATTTATGGCCCTGACTCGAGCCGCTTGGGTCTCACAAATCACCGCGCTGGCCCCAGATGCCTCTTATTTAATATAAATGAAAATAAAAATAACAACAGATTCTCAGGCCACCGTCCAGCAGCTCGAGCAGGATTTGGATGGGGCTCAGCGAGGAGACGGGGCCCCGGCGTGCGGAGCAGGGCTGGGCAGGGATGAGCCTCCAGCCCGCACACACTGCAGCTTCTGGGGAGGATGCGGGGACCAAGCAGCCATCTGAAAGAGCCATGGTGGGACACTGGGCTGCACGGGAGCAGCCACGGCCAGAGGGTTGTGATGCCATCAGCACTGACCCCCCTGCACTGGGATATAGGGGATATAGGAGCCCTTTCCTCTCCGTTCTTTTTAACCCAGTGGCAAAGCATCGATTCTAGGGAAGGCAGGCACCGGGGAGCCTTACCCGATGATGTACGCCAGGACGATGAGCTGGATCAGCCGGAAGGTCAGTCCCACCTTCTTGTTCCTCACCAGCACCATCCGAGGGGTGTCGTACTCGAAGAGGAAGGAGGACACCTTGTCCATGCACTTCTGCCCCATGGCTGCGCCAGGGCTGTGCCACAGTGTCCCGGCAGCCCCACTGTTTGCCGTGTGGGCTGTGCCCACTGCTGGCCCGGCAGCTCCTCTGTTTGCAGAGTGGAGAAAAAAACCAAAATGCGAGTGCTATCGGCGTGGCTCTGTGCACATCTGGGCTGGCGGGTTTCCTCCTCTGCACAGGGATGGGGCTTCCTCTTCCTATAAGCTCCGGGCTGGGAGCAGCGGGTGCCCTACATGGTCCGGGGGTGGGACAGGGTGCGGGAGGGTGCAGGGCCACCCCGCTGCTGAGCCCACGTGCCAGCAGGATGAAGCTGTCTGCCTGTGGGGGATGAACCCTCACCCACGCAGGGCCTTCCCTGGGGATGGAGGGGCTGCGGGCACAGCTCAGGATGAGCACGAGGCGTTCCTGGGAGCAACAGTGTGGGATGGAGATGGTGGGGGTGCTGGGAGAGGATTTTAAAAACTGGGATGGGGGTATCATCTTTTCTACCCCAGCAGCCACCTCAGGCTGTGGGTCTCCTATTAGTGTCACAAACCTGTGTCCTACTCTGTCCCCCAAAGGCTGCTCCAGAAAAAGGGTCATGAAAGAGGAGGGGGGGCCCAGAAACCCCAACCCATCAATTCAGAGCCAAGCCATGGGCAGATGGGTGCCCAGCTTGGTCCTCTCCCATGGTGAGGCTGAACAGCTGGGGCTTGGCTGGTTCCCAGCACTTGCACTGGGCTGGGCTGGGTGCATTTTGAAGCATTTTCAGCATTCCCAGCATTTCCTGAAAGGCCCGGCCATGAGCAGGGCCAGGCGAGCCAGGGTCACAGCGAGGGATGCTCAGCAGGCACCACTTTAAGCAAATATCACTGAGAAAGTGAATGGATTTGAACATGCCAGACTGAAATTTGGGGTCCAACATCACCACAGTGGGAAATTAGGGGGAGGAAAGCACAGAGGCTGTGGATGGGGGACCCTGTATCCCCATTGCATCCCACCGGGCAACTCCAGGGCACAACCCCACAGGGGTGAGCTCTTTGCTGGGGAGGGGAATACAAAGACTGAGCAGGGTTGTTTTGGGGAAACAGAGGATTTTTCCCCCCAAAATCCCAGAGCTCAGCCACTTCAGTACTCCCTGAAAGGACAGGCTCCATCCCATGAGCCCCAGTTCATCTCTGCCTCCCATGACCTCGAAGGAGTCACTGGCTCTCTGCAGCCACCGAGCCTGGGACAAGGGCCCTCCCTGCAGGAGGAAATGGTTTTGGAAATATGGAAAAGCTTAACCTGCTGGGATAAATCTTTCCTTTCTGGAACATTTCTTTTAGCGTCACCACCTCTCAAGTTCAACTGCCCTTCGCCTGCTGTCACGTCGACCTTTCGACTCAGTATACTGCAGACCTGACAACCGCAAAGTGAGTGGAACAAATCGATTATCTTTGCTGGCCGATAGGGAAAACTGGGGGAAAAAGCAGCTGAACCAGTTATCCAAATCTTTCGGGCGTACCATGAAGCATGGCAATCAAAATCAGATGATCCCACGTTGCAAGTGACGCGATGCAATTCCGGCTCCCCAGCCCTCAGCAACATGGAAAGCTGTCAGACAGGGAGCCAAAAGCAAATACGAAATGCTGATGCTAATCACACAAGATTGAAGGCTGATACTGCTATTGAGTGGAGCAAACCTTATAAGCTTAGATATCTGTCAGGAGAGAAGCAAATAACTTACTGTATGAAACGAGGCCTTTTAGGGAAGGCTGCTCACCCTTGCCAAAGCCATGGGGATAATGAAAATAGGACAGCTAAATTTAACAGCGAAATGACTTGTAAAAGAGCCACTTCTAACCTCCTCGCTGGTACTTGGAGTCAATAAAATGGTTAGAGCATGGATTTAGCAAAAATACTTTCCATTGGGAGATATTATGCATCTCCCATTTTATAATCTCTTGGAGCCATGTTGCAGCTGGCGGGTGGGGCCGGACCCTGTGGATGTGTCCAGAACAATGTTGGGAGCATGGAACCCCACCACGGGAGCACCCACAGGGCCTGGATCTGCTCCTGGGATGATATCAGCACCCAGCACAGACACCTTCTTTGGCCACAGCACCCAAATGTTTGAAAAAACCCCACAGCCTAAACCCTCGTGGGCTTGCACGTCACCATTGCTCATGCCCACACCATCCCTGGGATTGCCACTCTTTAAATTACTTTATAACAGGGAATTCAGTAGGTTTGGGCTGGCATTGCTTATCTACATGGCCTTGCAATGGTGCCTTGGTGGTGCCAGGTGGCTGGTGTGCCAGCTAACACACCTCGCTGCCTCTGCCAGCTGGTTATCAAGGGACAGTGCCCTGCTGGGGCTGTTCAGTTGTTAAATTACCTGCCCAGACAGGGCAGTCGCCAGCCTGGAAGTGCTGAAGTCACAGGGCTGTGATGCTTTCAGGTGTGGTGCAGGCACTGGGCTGCACCACAGTCCTGATGCCAGGCCAGGGCTCATTTTCTGTTTGCTGTGATAATAAAATATATCGCTGCAACACCTAAGTGAAAAATAAAAACAGAATTAGGGGAAAGAGGTTTTGATCAGCCTACTGCGTAAAGTGCAGCTCCTGGGGGGTCCCATGACCCGCTGCACTGACACTCACACGCAGCAGGGACCTCGGGGCTGGCTTTATCTTGGGTTCCCGCAGACACAAACTCGTATGATGGTGTCAGTGCACCCACAGTCATTTCCTCTGAATAACTTTTGTATCTCTTGGCCACTTCCAAGCGGAGCAGGCGGGAGGCCCCGGGGGTGCTCTGCCTGGAGTGATGAGATGCAAAGGCCTCGGCTGCTGCTGGAGGAGCAGCGGCAGCTTGAGCTTGGCTGCAGCACGTCCTGGGCACTGAGGATAGGTTTTCCCTGGGCCCAGTGCTGAGCTGGTCTTGACCTGAGCAGCATGAAAACAAGGGATCAAATGGGACAACACAGGGACCCAGAGGGTAAAACTGGAAGTGTTCGGGTCTGGGTTGGATGGGGCTTTGAGCAACCTGGTCTAGTGAAGGTGTCCCTGCCCTTGGCAGGGGAGCTGGAATGAGATGATCTTTAAGGTTCCTTTCTACCCAAACCAGGTGATTCTGATTCTAAGACCAGGCAGAGATAAGGAAGATGAGCCCATCAAGCTCCACGGCCCACCAGAGGGGAATATGGAAGCAGCAACAGCAGATGAGGTCCGAAAATCTGTCTTTGTGTCCAGGGTTGCAAAGCCCCAGGACCAGATTGCCCAAGTGCTCTCCTGGGTTAGCTGGCACTGACTGGTCCCCAGCACCAGTGTTGGCCTCATCCAGCATCTCCAGCCCCCACTGGGCCAGATGCCAAGGGCATTGAGGGCTGATAACCCTCCGAGGGTATCCCTGGCAGTTCTGCACAGCTGCCAAACCAACTCCTTCCCCCTGCCCATTAAAGAGGCTCAGCCTGCGAAGAACTGGTGTTTTTAAGGGAGACATTTGGACATGTGGGTGCATCCTTGCTTTGAGGTGGAACACGGACACAGAGGATAGAGGAGCTGCTGGAGCACAAAGAGGGTGCTCTGAAAGCCTCTGCATGTGGATCAACCCCACCCACACCCACAAAAACAAAGCTGTGGAAGGCGTAAAACCTGACAGGTCTTTCCAGGCTCTCAGACATTGCTTTTCCAAAATCTTATTGGGAGGAGGGTGGGGGGAGGAAACCCAAAATAAGAGATGAAGCTCATTACACAACCCAGACTCATGCTTGGCAGAGCCCAGCACAGAGCTCTGAATTTCAGCACAAAAATGTGCAGCACGCTCAGATCTGCGGGTGGGGAGGAGTAACACAGAGGCAAGGAGATTTAAAATATGACAGCGGGTGCAAAGGGGACCTGCTGTGGTTGAGGCTGCCAAGAAGAGCCCCTGAGAGCTGGTGGCTCTTCCCAACAATTTTGGCTGGCACAGACCCCCTTGCCCTCACCAGCCACGGGAGATGGTGACACTGCCCTGCTGGCAATGGGAGGGGGAGGGTGGAAAAAAAATTGGCAAATGAGAGAAAGCAAGGTCCTGCAAAACAGCATGTTCAGTTTTCTTTCCAATTTTAACTTGTCCTTGACCCTTCTTCGCTCCTTCCCAGCAGGGCTGGCTCTGCTCCGTGCTTGTCCCGTGCTGTGACGCCCTGGCACAGGGAGATGTTTTCGGAGGTACTCACCCCTCAGAAGTGGCATTTCCACCCCCACTTGCTGTGACAACTGGAAATACTTCAGTGGTGGTTTAGCCAACGCCAAAGCAAACATGAACCCGAGATGCTGGGGGAAAAGGGTGTCAGTGGCCCTGTGACCATTGAGGCCGCTGAAGTGTGGGCGCACATCCCATGGGATGGCCGGACACCTGCCATGGGGTACAGGGACCCTTAGGTTTGGGGTTTTTGGCAGGGTAATCCCTGTTTTCTGAATCATGGCTCCAGTGGTGATGGTCCCCAGGGGTCTAGGGACCAATGCAACATCAGGTTGGGAATTTGGGGTGGTTTTGCCTCCACCGCCGTGTCCTGAGACAGCACTGCACCTTCACGGGGGGCTGGTCTGGGGGGCCACTGGGTCACCTCCAGCCGTGGCAGGGGTGGTCCTCATGCTCTGACACTGGAAAGAACATGGTCTACACATCTGGAAAGAGGAGGCCAAGCAATGGCCCTTTCCCAAACCCAGCATTTCTCAGGGTATCCCATGTGCCTCTCTGTGACCCACTGTGGGTTACAGAGCTTTTGGCTTTCCCTGTGCAGCACCTTTCTCCTGCCCATGGCATTGGGAAGGGGCACGTGGGGCCACATCCCAGCAGAAACGCACCAAGGGCGGATGTTGCCATGAACACAGATTTGCTCCAAAACACGATCCACAGCTGCATCAGGATTTTCCACTCGAAACATCACCATGGGCAGAGCTCTGGGTGATGCGGAGATGGGAACGCACGGCCCCAAGCCCTGAGCCATCCTCCTAGAGGAGGCCGAGTTACTTAATTATCATTTCTTTCACAATTATTTATTGTGGAGGTCATTGCAGGGCTTATTTAATCCTCCCCTCTCAGCTAGGGGAGATAAGGTGATGACTATTCTGGACACAGTCAAAATTAGCACTGTTATTTGTATTCTTGTGCCCCAAGAGTGAATTAAAAAATTCCCAACAGTCACATCATGCCACTCTGTTCATTTTGCCTTTGTCATCCCATGCCAGGCACAAGCTCAGCTCCATTTCTAGTTTGGCTCCTCTGAAAACCCACAAGAAATCCTGATCTGGTGAGCACAACTCCTTTTACGGATGAAAAATGCCCTCAGGCACTCCCATACAGCTCCATGGGCTCCCAAATGTCCCCCAAATTAGCCACAAACAGGACAAGAAAAGCAAAAAAAAAAAAACAGTAAAAAACCCAACAACAACAACTAGACAAAAAAACAAGAGTCATCCAGTAAAATCGCTTTTATTTCTGTAATTTTCTAAGTATAAAACAAATCAGCCCAATATTGTGTGAACAGAGTGGATTGTATGGATGTGACCACGAGGAGCCTTCCCACGTCTTCCCGGCACACCTGGCTATTTACAGTCAGACAAAGGACACGATTTAGGAAGCAGTAATTTAGTGGAAAAATATCTCTCATATAATAAAATAGGAAACCTCACTTCCTTCAGTTCTGTCCCTCAGTTAACACCCTCCCACCCGCCCCAAGTTATAACGATTTATCTTTTGCTACGAAGCACGAACTCAGAGATTTCTAGATTTGGCCGTTCAGGCATCTCATATAAAAAAAAAAAACCAGCATATTCCCAGACCCGAGCCACTGAGGGCACCCCCTGGCAGCTCAGTGGTCACCCTGCTCTTGGTCCCAAGCACCTGGATTGACCCAGCTCAGACACCCCTGAGGCACCCATGGCCCCGTCGCTCCAAGCACACGCAGATTTTGGCTCATTTAATGCCCCCCTCCCCCCAAATGCTGAATGGCACCACGAGGACAGGTCCAGGCAGCACAGTTTACCCTGTGTGCCCCTTTCCTCCCTGCAGCCCTGCAAACCCTAACCCCAGCTGTGCCATGCAAGCTCTGCACGGGGTGAAGCCTTCTCCTTGGTCCCAAAACCCTGAGTCCACACTGTTTCCCCTGACAGAAAATGCCACTGCAGAAGTGGGAGAAAAAAACAACCCAGGTGGGCTTGAATCTCTGGCAGCATTTATAGAAAATTATGGCCATGCCAGGTATGGTCCAGAAATCATAATAAGTCTTAGGAGTTGGGGACTCTGGTATGTTTGAGGTTTGGGAGTGATGTGATGCCACTGAACCTCATGAACATCTCCCAGCCTGAGCTCCTGAACAGCAATTATTTGAGGAGCTTCGATGGAGCAGGACCCTCTCTGGGGAGCAGCGCTATCAACCTGATGCACAAAAGAAGAACCAAAAATTAATGCCGAGTTTCCCTATTGCTCCTCTGGCTACTTCTGCCATCCACATCGTGAGCAGAAACTCCGGTTCTATCCCAGATTTTATGTTCTCACAGGAACAAAGTCCCCTCCAGTAGGGCCTGTCCCTCCTACTGACCTTTCCACAGCCAGTTGTACCACCCAGCCTTGGCATCAGAAACACACACACAGCATCCTCCCAATGCCAAAGCCTCACACACACAAATCCCAAACTTCAGCCAGACCCCGAGCCCTACGGCGGCCACACAACACAAATAAAACACAGAATGCAGTACTTTGCTCTTTTTCCTTTTCCAACCTGCCTCCCCGTGGGATCACACACCACAGGGGACAAGAGCTCATCCAGCAACTGCCCACAATGACACAACATCCCAAAACAGTACAAAACACTTTCCACAGCTGCTGCCCAAAGCTGATCCCCCGGGTGTTTGCCCTGGGGACACAGGATCCTCCCCTCCCACCTTGGCTGTACCCCAGCACGATGCCTGGCCCCTGAGGAAGGAGTATAAAGTGCTCATGGATAATCCCATGCTGCCATCCCAGCACATCCTATGCCCTGCACCTCGTGGAGGATCTACCACAGCAGGCCACCGATGCTAAAGGTCCTGCTGGAATAGACCTAAGTTTTATTTAAAGCCTCCGAATATGCCAGGCAGCACCATCAAAATAAAACTAAAAAGGAAATAATTCCTGAACTCTGTCGCCAAAAAAAGCAAGGAGCCCAGAGGTTTGCCCCCAGGCTGCTTTTTTTAACAAACTCCTGGGCAAAGCAGCCACCCAGTGCCCACCTCCCTTGTATTGCACGTTCAGATGCCTTGGTAAGACCCAAGACTGACCCCAAAGTGATGGTCTTGGCTTTAGGATCTCCATGTTTCCACAAGAACAATGCTCCAGCCCAGCAGGCTGCTGGTGGTACACGTGCAATAAATAACTACTCTGTGATTTATCCTGACCCTTCACTGAAGAATAAAAGAAAAAATAATTACACCTATGGATATTTTTCTACTTCATTAAGATATTTGAAGTATAAGCCTCTGCAATCAAAGAGAATGGATTGAAACCTGTATTCCAAGTGATTAAAGGATGGGGGGAAGAGAGATGTGCTCAACCATTCAGAAGGGGAAATGATGTGACAAAATAGGCCCCCGTTAGCAAGGGGGACTCCTGCAGGTTACCTGTGCTATTTTCTAGGTAGATCTGAAGGCTCACAATAGAAACCAAACTGAAGTTGTTGCTGCTGGAAAGAACAAGCCTTTGGCTGAGCCCCAGCTCTGGTTTGCTGCCCACCAAGGCTCAGGGTTTTATAACTCACAATTGCAACCCAACTGCATGAACAGACTGACACTGCCCAGGCTTTTACACCACAAACTCCTCCACACGCCCACAAATTTGGGTAAAATTAATAATCCCCCAGCGCACCTCAAGTCCAGGGAAAACAGTGTGAACTCAGGAGGTGCAATGGATGGACCAAGCAGGTTCCTGTAGGCACAGTGTCCCAGGGAGATGCCATCAGACAGCTGAAAGCTTTGCTGGACCTTCCCAGCAGGGCTGGGACGCTCTGAATCCAGTCTGGCCTCTGAATCCAGACCAGACTCTCCCAAACTGGTTTTCAGCCTCAGGGAAACACAGAAGCTGTTTCCTCTGATGTCCCTGAGCTGGTACTGGATTAAATTCCCACTGGTTATTTTTCTGCACGGAGAGATGGAACTGGACTCAATCATCTTGGATGTCTTTTCCAACCTAAACAATTCTATTGTGTACTAAAATAAGGTGAAACCCACCCTTTTGGGGAAGGGCAAATCACATGTCTACAGCATTAGTCTTACTGAAGCCTTATTTTGAAGGCTTGAGCAGTACCTGGGTCATACCCTGGTCCTCTGCACCAGGGTGAACCTCATCCATGGTGAAAATCTTTGAAGAGGAACTGGTTGTCCCATGGGATCAACTAATTAAATCAATTAGACAGAACACATTTGAAAAATAAAACTTCTTCAAGACAAAGTATAATAAGATTTAAAAAAAAAAAAAATCAGCAACAATCTTCTAACCACAGAGTATCTATAAAGATCTTTTTAAAGAGCTCCATATTAAAATTCCTTGAATACATTATATATTAAATACAGTAACAACATTTCATGCAAGGTTTTCTGTACAATAAATCAGCTCAGTAGTATAACAATTCTGTACATTCCCATTGGTCTGGGGGCTCTGCTCATCTTCAATGCTGGTGATGGAGAAAAGAAAGGAGGGATGATATTTGGCACCTGCTGTACAGAAGAAGAGTAGCTCTTGCCCAGGTGAAACAGAAAAGCACTGGAGGCTTTGAAGAGGCAAAAAGGAGAAGAAAAAAACCAACAGCAAAGGAGCAAAATGCTCCCCCAAACCCTGGCTCTAGTGCTGTTGCTGGAATGTAAGAGAAAGGAAAGATACAGGCTCTGGCTAATTAAATATCATCAGGATGGATCATAGGGGACCAAGAGGAAAACAGGAGGGAGGATTTGTAGAGCTGGAGAAGAAACCACCCACTGTCAGCTTCTCAGCTGATGTGGTTTGATGGAGACAGACCAATTTACTGGATCCCAAAACCACTCCTGATCTGCCAACCCTCACCGCAGCCTGTCTTGCTCCTGCTGCGGAAAAATCCCAAGAGGGCAAAAAAAACCTGGTGCCTTACAAAAAGGGATGCCACAACAAGCACCACCCCTGGAGAAAGACCACGTTATGTACAAGCATACATTCATTCCCATCTTGATCCCTTGGCAAGGATGCCCTGTGCAAGACAGCAATGTCCTCCAAAGCAGAGGACACGAAGTCATGGACACGCTCCTAAAGACTTAAGCTCTACTCCTGCTAGGGAAGTAGTTAAAAATCCACTGAGGGAAGAAAGTGTGACCAAGAGGGAGTGGTGGACATGAGGAATGCAAAGGTGGGTGTCCCCATGCTTTGCTTTACATGGCTGCCCCTACGAGGAGGAGGGTGGTTCACATAGAGCAGATGGGATCTAAGAAGATGTGGGATGGAGAAGGACAGACAAGGCTATGTCATGGTGTTGGATGAGCCTGAAAAGGTGCTGGGCTTTCCACAACGCAGGGATCAACCAGGACAGCATGATAAATAGGGAGAACTTTGCCTTTCACCACAGGCACCTGATCTCAACGTACAAACACACGTCTGTGAGACCCACACCACCGTCGGACACACTCTGAAGGTATTCCCAGATGCTGTGGCCACCGGAGTGGCCAACAGAGCAGCAGTGACGAAATCATCAAGGGTCAGTGACCCCAACGCAGGGCCTCCTCACCTCTCTCCCTGCCCTCACCCACTGCCAAGCCCTTCCTGGTCCCAGAAGCTGCCCTTGGGGGATGCAGCCTCCTGTCTGCGCTCGGCGTGTCGCCTAAAATCCCAACTGTCCCCCTTCTGCCCTGCTTGAGCTCACCCGGCGAGGGCGAGAATTGGAAAGAGGATCTCAAATTTGGCAGGAACAAATCCCCAAGGAACCGCGTTGCAACGACCCAGGTCCACACAGCTCCATCCCCAAACCCAAGGCCAGCTGTCCAGTAATTGCACTCGTATGTACAGGAAAAAGAAAGCTACGAAACAAAACAAAATCAGTATTTTTCTTTTCGACGATTCACCCGCATTTGTCTGATAGTCGGACACATGCATGTCCTGCTGGCTTCTAGTGATGGTCACACATGCAAGACTTCAGTCCGAGTTACAAGTTAGGGATCCTTTAGTTCGGAGTGTTGCCTTCGTGTCATTCATTTCTTGTCCTCTTCTCCTGAAACGAAGCAAAAAAAAGGAAAAAAAAAAAAAAAGAGAAGGAAAAGTATTGGTGAGGATTCAAAGCAAATCAGCTCCCAGTTTTTGTTATCAAGAGTGGTTGCTCTTCGTTGATCCCAGAAGGGGACCTGGGATCCTGTCTGCACAGAGCTGGTCCTACTGCACTCACGGCAGCTCAGGCTGCGTGAGGAGGAGGAGGATGCCGGTCCCTGGGTGAGGAAGGGCTTGGTACACTCAGCCTGCAGGAGGCAGGAAAAGGGATGAGGTAGAGCCATGTAGGCACAGGAGCAGTGGGAAGATGAGCAGGCAGGATGCCTTGCTACTGCTCCTAATGAGGCATCGCCCTGGGAAAGGCAGTGACTCAGAGAAAGGAAAGTCCCTGCATCCCATGAGCCATCCCAGAGCCCCGTCCCTGCCACGGCCAGATACATGGATGCTGCTCCACAGGCTGACACCACTTCCACACAGTACACATATATTTACCTCCAGAACAATGAGCAAGGACCAACCTACTCATCACAGCCACTGTTCCAGCCCCAGGGCTGCCCTCCTCCCTTCTCCCTCCCATAGGGTTGGACATGGAAGGTAACAGGCAACACATGGCCTGAAGGAAAGCTACAGTATTCAGCTTGAACTCCATGTGAGCAGCTTCAAAATCCCTACCAGAACTTGACTCACATCAACCAGATCCTCAATTTTCAAGCAGTTGACAGGAGCGTCCCTGATCCCCTGAGGCAGCAGTTGCCTTCCAGCCTGGGGCAGCTCAGTCTGCTCAGAAACAGGTTTTATTTCTTAAAAAAACCCACCCACAAGCAGCACTTCCTAAGAAATCACTTATCAGGAATCTTTCAGCTGCATTTCTCTCTCTTTCATCGCTGCACATATCACCAAACACATCTCACAGGGGACTGCTGTTACTGTGCTCTTGATAAATAGGGGTCCTGCCCGGGGTTACCCGCGAGCTCCATGGCCGCTGCCAACTCTGGTGCCGACAAGCTTCCAGGGGAATTAATAAATAACAGGGGAGAGAGACGGAAAAAGCCTTTTTGCAACTTCTGCCAAAACGTTTTGCAGTGCTGGCTGGAGAGCCCAGCCCAGCTGCCCTGGGATAAAATGGCTTGTTGCAATGGCAGCATCCCTCCAGATAATCCCACATCTCCAGATAACCCCCACACCGCGGGCTTTGGTGCACAGCAGGGATGCTGGTGACTGCACTGTATTAAATCTCACTGCAATAATCAGAATTCATCTCCTACGCATTTCAGGGATATCCCTTCAGCAGCTCCAGCAGCTGAACAGTCCCCACCAGGTGACACACCAGTGGTTATTCACCAGCCATGGCACTTCCCCTAAACACACTGCCCTGTGGTTCTGCAAACAGGGAGGATGCCATGGCATGGGGCAGACAGGGACAGGGAAGGGACATGGCTGCAGTGTTTAACTACAGTGGATGCTCTTCAAAATGCTACTCTCGGGCCTCTAAATAACACAATCCTGGCACAGAGCGAGTCAGGTGTTTCCATGAGCCCTGCAACAGCCGAGAGTCTGGCTCCCACTCAGCTTTAGGAGGATGCAGGTCCCTGCATGCCAGTGTCTGTCTGTCGTCCCCTCACACTGGTGACAAGAGCAGGGGGGATGCAGGACCTGTTTGCAGGAATGATGAATGATGGAGCAGCGGTGATCCATCTGGATCCTGCCTCACACCAAACCTCCAGGGCGGTCACAGTCCTTCAACACCTGCAAACCAGCAACTGAACAACACGAGCTCAGCTTCTGCAAGATTCGCTCCCCCCAGCACAGCTGAGGCTTTTGAGGAGGTTTTTCCTTACTGCTTTTGACTTTCCTGTTAACAGGTTCCTGTAAAAGGTACTGCTGGAGGGATGCAGGCTCCAGCTGCCGGCCTGGATCACTTCCTCCACCAACGGAAACACTGCAGCCCTTGCAGCTCTCAAAACTCCATGTCTCATCCATCGCACCAGGGCACCCCCAGCTTCATCTGAGAGCCCAAACCCCGGAGAAAATAGAAGGGGAAATCCTTTTCCCAACCCTTTCCCATGCCAGGGCAGCAGCCCTGTCAGCTTCCCTCATCTCTCCCATTTCTAAAGCACGGCACACCAACACACACAATAAAACAGGAGAGAGGGGGAAATAAAACCAAAGAGCAAGGCAGCAGAGCTGGAAAATCCTGTGGGGAGATTCCAGCACTGAAAGGTGCAGCGCTGCTCTCCTGCAGAGTATCCCACGGCTCAAGGGAGCGACTTGGCCCCTGGGGACACATTCCTCTGCCAGCGCCCAGCCAAGGTAGCTCCACACAGAGATTACCCTACAAGGGCAGGCCACGGCCGCAGGCGCTCGCTCCCGGCTCTGCCGTGCCAGGGAGAGGGATGCTGCCTCCTCCACAGGGAACACGGGCAGGCAGCAGCCCCTCTGCTCCTGGGGGAGTGTCAGGGGGTTCCCTCATCCCCAGGTGCACAGAAGAAGATGAGGGTGAATGGCTCTATTTCACTACTGCTAGTGGGTTTTGTGATGGGACAAGGAGATTTTGGTCCCTGTGGATTTTGGGCTGTCTCAGACGCAGAGCCACGTCTGCCTCTGGCAGGGAGTGTGACGCCCTTGTCACCACACTGCCACCTCTGCCAGCCACTCTCCTCTGGGAGGATGCTGAAGCATAAAGCTGATGCCAGCTTGGCAGAGAAGTGGCCAGAGCTCCCTTGGCAGGGCAGATGCTCACCCAAGGCTGCAAATCCCACCTGCACATCAGCTGCGGCAGCAGGAGGCTCTGGGGCAATGTGCTGCCCACCAGGGAGGGAACAAAGACCCAAGCAAGGCAGTCATCACTTGCAGCTCCTGCAAAATCACCCCAGGGGCTTCTGTGCTCGATAGGTGCAAGAACAAATGGCTGCATAAATGCCAATGTGCCACAAAACACACCAAAGTCGATTCCTGTGCATCAAAGCTCCTGATTTTCAGTGATGCTGCTGCTGTCGGGGCAGGTGCGCAGTTGTGTTGCAGAAAGCACCTGTTTCATGATTTGCCCCTGCTTTTATCACAGCACAGGTGAGAAACGGTGATGCTCGAGCACCCAGCCTGCCTGCTGCTTAATGTGCTGGAAACAACCACAGCAGCAACTCCACCAGCTCTGACGGGTTTGCTTCAAGATGGTGAAGATGAGGAGGCCCAGGGACGGTGCAGGAGGGGATCTGGATGGCCTCAGCAGTGAGGGTGCAGTGCAGTGAGGGGTGAGGATTCACAGAGCTACATGAGCACCAGGGTTATCTCAGTGTCCTCTCTAGATTTGGTACCTTTTGAGAACCACTCAGAAAAGGGTCTTGTGCAAGGTCTTGGCACAGATGCCTGGAAACCACCCTCCTGCATGCCACAGGATTCAGAAAGAACAAACACTTCAATGCATAGAGCATGGAAAATAGTAAGGATACAAGAGCAAGAGGTACTTGAGGGTGGTCAGCCCCTGTGAGCCTGGCAGTGTGTATCTGTGTGACAGGGCCCATCTCCACGTTCCTGACCAGAACATCTGCAGCTCCCACCAAGCCAACCCAGCTCAGCTGTGCACACTCACACTCACATCACCTCCCAAAACTGAGAGAGCAGAAACCTCAGAGGGGGCCAGGAGGGAAAGAAGGCAGCCAGACATGCAAAACATGTGAGATGAAAGGCTGGACATGACCAGGGTGATGGGGAGAGGAATGTAAAGCACTGAGACTACTGTGAAAACTGAAGAGTCTCAGCTTTCAGCTGCTTCAAGGACAAGGAAAATCCAGCGTAATGGAAACACAACTTATCTAAATCTCATCAAAACAAGCAACTTTTCCATGCAAAACCTGACTCAGCAGAATATACATTCTGCTCACAGCTATACATTTGCGTTCCTCAGCCGAACACCCTTGGCCATCCCTCAGAAGGTCCCACGCTGGAGGCCATCCCCAAGCGCTGCCTTGCAGAGATCAAGCAGTAGCCTGGCCCCTGGCCAAAACTGCCATCAAACAGCTACTTTTTAGACCTTATTTTGAAGCAAAACACAGAGGCCACTGTGGGAAAGGAGAGCCTGTCTGGGTACAGGGTCCCTGGGCTCTGTTATTGACTGGTTTTCGAGGCCACGTTCACCCAGACACATTCCAAGCAGGTCCCCACCACACACAAGCAAGGCTTTGTAGGAAGCACAGGGATACTGTATTCAGGGATGAGACATGTAGGAAGCCAACCCTTGCTCTGGAGTCTCGCAGGTTTTCAACTGGTGCTCCCTGCTCCACTCGGGTCTTACTGTCCTGAGAATGCCTGGTAAAAAAAAAAAATCACAAGACCACACATAAAAGTGGCTTTTGGAGGTTTTTGCCTCTTGCTTTTCAAAGCCCAGAGGAATTAGGAAGATGAAGAATTTCAATTACTTCTTTCAAGTCCGATGATTTAAGCGTGATTTTGGCCCACAGCTGTGATTGAGTAACTGCAGGGGAAACCCTGACTGGGTGAGACACAGAGCAACTCATGAGCATCGGCAGCACCCTGACCGTGGGGATGAGGGCAGCTCAGAGGACCCGGCACGCTGGGAGGAAACACTCTGAGCTGGCAGGATGGCACTTGGAAGGATCACATGCCTACCAGGAACCTCACTGTGCTTGGAGCTGTGCAGGCAGAGCCAAAGAAAAGCCCTTCCTCCAACAGTGCTGAGATTTTATGAAGCAATACCAAGTGTGGGAGAAAGACAGACTCATCCCCAGATCACAGATGGTGAAGTGAAGGCCGAGGGCATGCATGGGATGTAAAACAGCCAAGAATCAACCAGCTCTCCTACACCCCAGCCCGGTGCCACGCCATGGAATTGTTGCTACAGGCTTGTAATTGTGGGATAAAACAGATCTGGGTGGTTGGTGAGAGAAACAACAGTTAAATAAAAATAAGCTAGAAACAATTTCTATCTGGTCTGTAAAAACAGGAGCCCCTGCACCTCTGTTTATCTGAGCCATCGCTGTGTTTATGCATCAGCTCAAGGCAGAAAGGAAGGCTGACATGAGCACTCCACCACACCAGGACCCATTGATGGGGAGGGCAGCCAGTTTGGGATCGTTTCTTGCTTGCAGTAATTTCCCATCCCGTATTTCCAGCTTTTTGCAGGGTTCTGCTCCATGAGAAACCAAACAGGGCTGTTACAATGCCCCAGATCCCTCCCTGACAGGCCTGGCCAGACCTGCCTTCAGCCCTGAAAGGCAAGAGTGGCTTTGCAGAGTTTTCCTGGATCCTTATTACAGGGTGAAGGTAAAAGCAGGGGTTTGCTAGGACACAGGTTGCCTTAGGGGTGTAAAAAGTTTTGAGCAAGGTGATGCTGTGGAAGGACAGCCAGTCCCCACACTCAGATTGTTCATCTGCCCCCAGAGCTTCCCCAGGCAAGGACGGTGTCTCTTCTGCCCTTCCCCCTGCCATCACTGTCAGGGCAAACACACCCCAAAAACTGTTTCCCTGAACAGGGGACAGCCCGTGGCAGGCACAGCACCACTGAGCAGCCCTGGGCCCACTGCCACTGCTGGGAAAACCTGTGGGTTTAACTCAGCGCCGAGATATCCCCCACAGCAAGTGGGTTTTTTTCAAGAAATAAAAGGAAAGATGATATCATCTCTTTGGAGAGCTGCCTAAAGTCCTGCTGCGATTTACAGCACAGAGCCCAGCAGCACACGAGAATCTCTGCCCTGGTATCATGGGAGCTGCTTCTCCTCTGTGTGTGCCATGGGCCAGATCCTGAGAGGTCCTAGCTAAGGGCAACCCCATTAAAACCACTTTATAAAGTGTTCAGCTCTCAGTTGATCTTAGCACAGAGGGAGCCAAGACAAGGCAAGGATGGACAGAGAGGGGTGGAAGACTTGAGAGAAAAAAGGAAGGGATCCTATAGGAAACCAGTATTTAATTTGTTTTACTTTATACATGAAGGGATCCAGTTCCTGGAGGTTCAAGAGGAGCCGGATAAACAATCCTTGGCAGGTTTACCTGGTGCTCCAGCTCCAAAGGGAGCATTGCAAGCAGGTGTAAGCCCCAACTGCTCTGCCAGGCGTGGCACCGGGAAGGAAGGGGGTAGGAGGAAAAGCCCTTTTTCCAGAGCAGGGTGGACACACAGGTGCAGACATCACACGAGCAGAGGAGGTGAGCGAGGTGTCCCCAAAGCCACCATGACCCCCACGGAGCAAACCTAACCCAGGGTGGTGCAGCCCGTGCTCACCATCCAGGTGGTTGCGGGAAAGGTACTTGAGTCCTTCGTCCAGCAGGATCACGGGCAGGGAGATCTTCAGCACAACCACCCACTGCGGCCAGCTCAGGGGGGTCACCTGGAAGATGAGCTGCAAGGAGGAAAGGATTGGACATGTCAGTAGGGAAGGAGGGGGGATGTTTTGTTGGTTTAAGGGTCACATTGCTGTGTGGCAAAGGTTGGGAAAGGGTCATCCCAGGTACAAGGAGGGAGGATCCAGACAGCCCAAAGAACAGGATCTCTTCAAGGTCTGTCATGATCCCAAGGTGGCTTTTGGACAAGATGAGTCAAAGTTTACGTCCTTCACCTCTCCTGCAGATGGGGAAAGTGAGGCATGAGCTAGGACTGTGTGTTCATGCGCTCATGGGCGCTTAGCAGGGGACAAGGGACAACGTCACCTCCTGGGCACAGAGATACGCTTCACCTTTACCACCCTTGGGCATTAACTGAGGCATCACCAGCCCCGGACTGCAAAGGGAGGAGATGACACCACAAGGGGCTGAACCACCTTCTGGAGATACCTACACCCCCGTGCACTGCCTGTAAGGAGAGCTTCTGACTCAGGTAAAGGCAGAGTGACTCCTGGTTCCCAAGCTGAGTTGAGTCACAAGACCTGGACCTGCGGGTACCTTTTGGTGACAACCATCCCAAAAGCTTCCAGACCCACAGATTGCTTCAGGGATGTCCTTCCCCACTTGAGCCCCCTGGGCTGGGGGCAGAGGTGGCAGAGGGCACTCACAGGCATGGGCTTGACGTAGAGGATGAGGAAGTGCAGAGCCATGGACATGATGATGGCCCCCAGCAGCCAGATGTTAAGCCATGGTGGCATCCGCAGCAGCGACTGGTTCTCAGAGACACTGGAAGGCAAAGGGACAATGTCAGCCCCAGTAACCTCCTATTTCCCATGCCTGCCCAAGCTGGGAACTCCATTCCACCCCAAGGTGCAGGGCCACATGCTGCATCCCTGTATTCCAGACTGCTCAGCTTCAGGCTTTGCTGCAAATTCCATCTGAATGCTCAACACAACCAGCCTTCATGGATTAGGACCAATCACTAATGACCAAACCACTACTGGATGCAGATCCAGTCCTTCCTCCACTGCCACCAGAAGCAGCACACTGCCTTGGAGGAGTTTGATTATGGAAAACCCAGTGCTCCCCTGTGAGGATGCTCTGAATGGCTCTGCTGAGCCAAAACAAAGCTCTCAGCCCACCCCCAGATGCTCAGAGACCCTGCACAGGCTCAGTCAGGCACAGAGCAATCCTGCAGCCACCTCACCTGTTCAGAGCGTTGCACATTTCTATTGTCACCAGCACGGACAGAGCCATCGTGGTTGGGTATCGGGACTCAAAGATCTCACAGTCGATTCCTTCAAAGATGGGGTTGTCCTCGGTGCACCTCATGAAGTTCCTCTGTCAGCACAGGAAACCGCTGGTAAATACACGGCAGAGCAGCAGGAAAGGCAGGAGAGAGGAGGAAGAGTCGACTGGTTGTGGGGCACATGATGCACTGGGTTGCTGTTAAATATCCCACAGTTCACAGCAACTGAGCAAACTGTCTAAAGTGACCCAGCTCCTGCTGTGATTGGGCTTTAGAGTTATGGCCAGAGAGTGGCTTTGAGACTTCCAAGTGCATTAAGAAGATGTTTAAGCACACATCTCCATCAAAAATGCATTTTCCATCGCACATGCCATTGGGCTAGGATGGCACCCACCTTCCCACCACCCTGTTCAGACCTACAGTAATGTGAAAATAGATCCCTTTCAGTGTGGGATCAGGTACAGGAGCTACTTTCAGCTTCTTCGAATCAAGTTTTCCCCACCATGCTGGTGACTGGCAGAAGCAAAGCTGGAAAGAGGAGCGTGAGGGAGAGAACTTGCTTTTGTTTTAAATTGTTGCCTTCTCCACTAGGAACGTCAGGAAAGGTAGAGGAAAACACCCCAAAACCTGAATCCATGCCTTCGCCCATCTGTCAACATGTCAGCCTGTTCCCCTCCCGACTCACCAGCTGATGGAAGGAGACCTGTGGTCCCTCGGCGTCGTACAGGAACCACCAGGTCGCTGCTCCCACCGTGGCCAGGCCCACGTACACTGCGGCCAAGAGAGATACCCTTACCCCCAGCACCCAAAAGGGACCCCCCCACGCCCCATGGCACCCCGTGCCCATCCTCAGGTCTGCCCACGGGACTCACCTCCGACGGCCAGGTAGCGGAAGAAGAGCCAGCCACTGATGAGGGGCTCCTTGGGGTTGCGGGGCTGCTTTTCCATGATGTCCAGGTCGGGGGGGTTGAAGCCCAGGGCGGTGGCCGGCAGCCCGTCCGTCACCAGGTTCACCCACAGCAGCTGCACAGGGATGAGGGCCTCGGGCAAGCCCAGGATGGCTGTCAGGAAGATGCTGTGGGGCAAAAACAGAGGTGCCAAATTATATCTCTTTGCCAAATAAGCTCTGAGCAGCCAGAGAAAGGGTTCGTGTCATGCAAGGGGAGAGTGAGCAGGCACCCTGCATCCAAACCCCCAAACTGAATATTCACCCCAAGTCCTGCAGGTGAACCTGCAGAGCCCCCGATCAGGAATCTGAAGCCCAGCACTGAATTTTGCAGCTAAAATTTGTTCCTGTTGCTATTAAAATTTGCTTTGCAGTTGAAACCCAACCACTGATGTCCCCATGGCCATGTGGGTTCCCATTCCCAGCACAAACACCCTGCTGAAATGCAAGGGCAAAGGATGCCCAAGTGATGCTCATGTTGCTGAGGATGGTGCTGATTTACTGGGAGGGATGGGCAGGGACAGGGGCAGGGAGAGCTGCCCAGGATCTTATGCAAAGGGCACCAGCGTGATCTGGTGTCAACAAATACCTGCATCTGTCTTAGGCATTGGCACGGGTTTAAATAGGCAATTAATTAACAAAACAGGTCACAGGGGATGGCAGGAATGTAAAATTATAAAATAAAAATCCCCCTGCCCCTGGGGAACAAGACCAGGCACTGCTGCTCTGTTGGGTGGCTTGGAATGCCAGTGTGGACACCACATGCTGCCAGGATCAAGAGGCACAGACAGGACTGCAGGTCACCTGCCCCAGGGGATGTGTCCCCCCACCAGCGCTCCCCCCAGCACGGTGCCCGGCGTGGGGGGCTCTCACCAAACGACCTCCCCGACGTTGGAGGAGATGAGATAGCGGATGAACTGCTTCATGTTGTTGTAGATGGCTCTGCCCTCCTCGACGGCTGACACGATGGTGGAGAAGTTGTCGTCAGAGAGCACCATCTCAGCAGCTGACTTGGCCACGGCCGTGCCCGACCCCATGGCGATGCCAATCTCCGCTTTCTTCAGGGCCGGGGCGTCATTGACCCCGTCACCCGTCTGCACGAAGCCGTGATTAGCAGGGTGTAAGGGACCGAGCGGGGCAGAGAGGAGGGGAACAGGGTGTTCCCAGGGGGGCTCACCATGGCGGTGATCTCGTTGAAGGACTGGAGGTACTCGACGATGCGGGACTTGTGCGCAGGCTCCACGCGGGCGAAGCAGCGGGCGTGGCGGCACGCCTGGCGCTGCGCCTCGGGGGACAGCTCGTCGAACTCCCGGCCCGTGTAGGCCTTGCCAGACACGTCCTCGGTCTCTGAGAAGATGCCGATCCGGCGGCAGATGGCCACGGCCGTGCCCTTGTTGTCGCCGGTGATCATGATGACGCGGATGCCGGCCTTGCGGCACATCTCGATGGACGAGGTGACCTCCTTGCGGGGAGGGTCCAGCATCCCCACGCAGCCCACGAAGGTCAGGTTGTTCTGGGAGGGTAGGATGTATCCCAGACCCATATTAACCCCACTGTGAAACCACCCTGGGCCCAGGGATTTCCCCTGGGAGGAACCTTCCAGGACGTTTCCTCCCCACAGCCCCATGGATGCATTCTACTTCCCCAACACAGTGGGATGCTCCCATTCCCTCTGCTGTTCCTTACACCTTTTTGCTTTGCTCCCCTCCTCCCTGTCCCTCCCAGTGGTCCCCAAGCCCCTCTCAGCAGTCACCCCACAGGGATGATGGGGCTGTTTTCCTTAGTATCAACCGCCGAGGGTTAGCAGAGAAGTTGAGCCATTACACTGCCCACAGAGAAACCAGAGAGAAAATACTGCTGGGTCAGCTGGAAGCATGTAGGAAAACTTTGGGAATAAGGAAGAAAGCTCCTGGGCAGAGCCCCCAGGGCCGTACCTCGTAGTGGACGAAGGCAGCAGAGTCGTGCAGCTGCATGGTCTCCCTGCGGACGGGCGAGTCGTGCGTGGCCAGGGCCAGGCACCGCAGCGTGTCGATGCCCATGCCCCAGTCCCGGATCCTGCCCAGGATCTTCTCCCGCACCGGGGCCGTCAGCGGGACCTTGGCAGTGCCCACACGGACGTGGGTGCAGCGCTCGATCACACTTTCTGGGGCACCCTGGGGAGGACGGAAGGCTTAGGGGCTGGAACAAACCCGGAGGATGAGCATCTCCTGCCAGCACCATGGGAAGTGCCAGAGGGAGGGAAGGCACCAAATTTGGGCAAAAGAGGAGGAAATGTCCCAAAAACTCCAGCAGGCACATCCCAGCCCTGCAGCTCAATGCACTAGATGGCAGCCTCCGACCGAGAGCACCGGGATCATGCTGGGGACGGACCCGCAGCAGGTCACCAAGAGCAGGATCTGCTCTGCAGGGGATCCAGCTGACTCCTTTAAAACCTACAGGTCTGCCTGAGATACTCCCACCCCACAGATCCCTCTCAGACCTGGAGGGGATGAGGGCTGTAAATGTCCGATGGAAATAAAACGTGGGATGCTCAGCAGATGCTTGTAATGCTTTTGTAATTCAGGAAAACATGTTCTTCAGCATCCCAGCATCTCACCCCAGCCCTTCTGACCTTACAAATTACCCTGACATTGCTTTTAAATGTAAAACTTGAAATCCTTCTATTGTACCTCTTAAAAATCTCTCCTGGGGCTACAGATCTGGTGGCTTTGGAGGGTCCCAGCCTGACCTGGAGGACAGAGTTCGCCCACCCAGGTCACCTCCCAGTGGGAGCAATAATATACAAATCTTCTCAGAGTCAGCGGGGGAAAATTCCTGCCACATCTCTTCTCTTGGGAAGAAAATGCCCTTTGAAACACTATTTTATTTCTGGTTACAGTGGAAAGATGTAACCTTTGGGCATTACTGGTATCCGGAGGGTCCAAGGCCTTTAATAAAGGCAAGTGCCCAAATTCTGCACAGGGGCAGCTCTCCCCTGCCCCAGCACCAGCACACTCAGCACTTTCTCCATCATCTAAATCATTTTACCTCCTTTCTTCCTATCAATACGGCAAAGACTCACCTCCTCCCTGACCCCACCAGCCTACGTGCTGGATCCTGGACCCCCAGAGAGGTAAGGCGGGGAAGGAACAACAAAGCATCACTGCCCACTGCAGTGAGGGCCAAATCCTGCTGGGATGTGCCAAGAGGACACTGCGGGGAGCTGAGGACCTTTCTCCCCTACCTTGACAAACATCTTGCTGCCAGTGGAGTTGTTGCCAGGGCTGGTGGGTGTGCAGTACACAGACATGGACTTGCGGTCACGGGAGAACTCGAGGGTGCACTCCTTCCTCATCAGCTGCTTGATCACCTGTGGGGACAGCGCTGGGCTGAGCCAGGACACGACAGGGACGTGACAGGGACACCGGTGCTCTCCACCTCGGCTAACAACCCTCCTGAGCCAGCACAGCATCGCTGATGTGAGGAGAAAGGCAGCCCCAGGAGCCAGGAGGGAATGGGACAGCGCAAAAAGGGGATTTATTATGACCTGCTCAGACCTATCTGGGGAAGAAATGCCAGAACAGAGAGCAGCTTTGAGACATTATAAGATCTAACAGCATGATATCAAAGCTGAGTAAATGCAGATCTGAAATAAAGTGTATTTTCACCAGGAGGACAGGGAAACACTGGAGAAACACTGGAGTAGGGGAATTGCCAGCATGGGATATTTTCACATTAGAAATAGATGTTTTCAAGCGCCACTTGGACAGGCGTGGCTTTGGGGAATGGGGTTTGATTCACACTGGAGGGCGGCTGCTCAGAGGGAACTGGGCACCTCAAGATAACTCCAGACTTCCTCATCTGCAGCTGGAATTGTGGCCATCACTGAGGAGTCTCTCCTGGCTGAGTAGGGACTGGGCTGAGTTTGAGACTCGGGGATCACCTGTTTCACAGCTTCATGTGGACCCAGGTTGGCCCCCACGGCCCCACACCTGCCTCTCCAGGCCACTGCACCCTCTGCTCCAAAACCAGCTCTCGCCCTGTGAGCCAGGAAATCACATCCTTGTGCCAGATCCATCCCTTAGATCACTGCAAGTGGTTATTCCTCCAACAACACCCACCCCAAAGCCCTCCTCTCCCCCTCATGCCAGAGCTCAGAGGGGTTCCACTCACCGAATTGCAGGCGTTGGCTCTCTCCACCTTGGAAAGTTTGCTGAGGTCCGTGTTGAAGACGTTCATCTTCTCCACCAAGCACGTCAGGGCTGTTTCAGTGGCTTCCCCCACCTTCTCATAGACTTTTTTGGACTAGAGGATGGGGGGGAAAAAAGAGCTTAAGCTTTAGAGCCTGTCCTCCACCTGCTGCTCCAACCAAGCGTGCTGTCACCCACTGCACCAGAGCACCACCTTGGGATGAGCTGAAGCCAGGGAAGGGAATCCCAAGGGACAAACCTCCACTGGCCCTGTCCCAAAGCACAGGGAAGATCATCCCCCCACTCTGGAGTCCCTGTACCTCATTGTAGTCCAGCGAGGAGTCGTTGCAGAGGGCACAGATGGTGGCCAGCTCCACCAGCCCGTCGTACTGCCCGCACTGCACCGGCTGCTCATCCTTCAGGCTGTGGGCAGAAAACACCCCCCACAGCCTCACATCAGCTCACACCTTCAAATAACACTTAGCTTATCCTACACCCCTTGTAGGGGGATGTGTGTCCTATATAATCACTCTTGTACAAGTGGGAGAAAGAGCCCAGTTAAAGCCCCAGGGTTGGCAGTGAACTCTTGGGTTCACATTTTGTGCTTTATGCAACAGGACAGGGTTAAATTGCAAACAAAACACCCCAGGAGGCAAACAAACTCTGGAAGTGCCCCAGAATAAAGGGAGCTGCAGAGAAGTTCAAAGGAGCACTGGACCTGTGAACAGGGGCTGCCAACAGGCTGATGATGAAGGTGATGGGCCAGAAAAGGGGGAAAGAAATTCATATTAACGGCTGCTCCTCAGGGGTTTCCATTTGCTGGGGATCCAGAGAAGCTGTGGAACCAGCAGCAAGCCCTTCTCCTCCCTGCAGCGCTGCTTTGCACTCCTTAGGGAACCCAGGGGAGCATTTAAGAGCAGCAGACAACTTTAACAACTGCACTGCTGTGGCTGCTTCCAAGCCAGTGGTGAACTGTGGCCTTTGTTTCCTAAATAGCAGCTCTTTGCTATGGAAAGGAGCACAAACATCCTGGAAAGGAGCAGCTCCAGGCAAGCCAGATACTGCTCCTTGCCTGGTGGCAGGAATGGCAGCAGTGGCTTTCAAAGGAAATAAAAAATTATCCCGGTTCCAGGAGAGGTAACTGCAGGTTAGAGCTGTGTAAACCCAGCCGGTCATCTGCTTGCTGGAAAAATAATTTGTCAGGCATTTACTAGGATCAGTTTATTCCACTGCTGGTTCCCAATGGAAAGAACATTTTGGAGCCCTCGTTACAGCTCAGGAGCGGAAAACAGGGAGCAGCCAAGAAAATCTGAAAAATCTGTTTGCTGAGGGACAAGAAGCCGCACTGGTCTGGGAGTGGGAAGGGAAAGCCACTGCCTCCTGCCTGGAGGAGCCTGCCCAGCCCCAGGATCACGGGCAGGGACAGCAGGGGGTGGAGGAGGGAGCTGCAGACACTGGATGCATGTCGATATTTGGGAAGGTGGGAATACCAAGGATGGCTTTTGTAGCGTGTGATCCCCTGGATATTGCTGGGAAGGGATGGGAGGATATACCCCGCTGCTGGCTGTCCCTGCACAGAGCCAGGTGAGACCCTTGTGCTGGGAGAAACATCAGCAGAGGTGCTGCTGTCTGGGTGCTGTGAGGGATGTGAGCAAACCCAAGGTCCAGCATTGAACAGCCCCCTGCCAAAGCCAGGCTGAAGCAAAACAAGCATTTCAGTGCCACCAGCCCTTGGTGGGACCCTCCACTACACCTCAGTGAGCCCTTCACACCCCTCTCAATACACAAGACAGGCACAGGGCTGAAGCAAAACTCAAAAGCAACATGAATTGCTGCAGACCAGCAACGGTATCCCTGCAGGCAGTCCCCAGAAGAGAGGGGACACTGAGCTTCAGAGGTTGGCAGACGCAAGTTCAGCCCCTCATTCCTGCTTAATTTTAATTGAAATGCACTGACTGACACCAGCTTATGACCTGGCTCACTTTTTAATGGAGATTCCCAGCCAAGGATCAAATTGGCTCTATAAATATTCATGAAATTAAGTCTGAGGCTGGGATGAATTATATTTGCTCCACAGATGAGCAGAAGGGACCATGAAGAATGTGTCTGGGATCACAGAGTGAAGGGGTGTGGAGAGTGCTCCCACCACCAGCTGAGCTTCTCATCTTCCTCCTTCTCAGACTTTCCCCACACCGGGGAGCATCACCTCCTTCCAAAGGAGGGGGAATAAACAAATACATGGGCAGAAAACCCCATGTGTGTGGTAACACAGAAGGGCAAAGCTCCCGGCTTCCACCCCCTGCCCTGAGCTGCAGCTCTGCAAAGCCCATGTCTCCCCTAGAACACATCCTGCCATCAGCAGGATCATGCCCTGGGCACAGCAGCCACAGGAACCATCCCTGCCAAGGACACGGGGCTCAGGGAGCACCTTCCTGATGGGTTTTTCAGCTGTTTGCAAGTCCCTTTGCACACTACCATGTGAGAACAAGAGTTGCTGGCCAACACCAAAAATGTGCAGGCTCCAGAAATCTGGAGAGCCATCATGCACCATGAAAAGCCTCGTTCATCACAGTTCCCACACTTGCCACCCTCTCTGGTCCACAAGTGGGCTTGTTTTATCGAGATTGTTGGTGAAGGGAGAGCCAAGCCTGAGGGAGCCCCTTTGTTGAGCAGTGGGAGGCACAGGCAGAGCCCCCCACATCGTGTCAGGCAGGAGCCAGAGACAAGGGACAGTGAAACAACTGCCCTGGCCCTCATGGACAGTGAAGAGCAGCCAATCACCTGACCCTTGCAAGCCCCGTGTGGCCAAAAACCAGAGCCCAGTGGGTACCCCCATGGACAGGGTTCAGGAGGGCTGCAAACCACCACAGAAAATCCCCCTTTCTCCCCAGCCATGGCCACGAGCTCGACCCTCCCACCTCCCCCCAGCTGTGCTGCCAGCCCAGGGCCACCCCGTGTCACCCGAGAAGCAGAGGGGACCCTCACTCACATCTGTCCCTCGGGGGCATAGGTGGAGCCGGTGATGCTGAACTCGTGCAGGCTGCACTGGGTGCCCTCCACCTTCTCCATGATGAACATCTGCAACGGGGAGAGGTGGAGACAGAGCATTAGGCAGCAAAGTTTTGCTATAACCAAGATGCCCAGCCTGGAAACCCACCAGCTGGTACCGTGCCAGTGATGGCCCCGCTGGCACCGGGCTCAGCCCCCTCCCTGGTCACCCACACCACTCCTGGCTGTCCCCAAATCCTTCCAGCTCTCTTTTCATGTTTGCCTCCTCCAGCTCTTCTTTTCCATCAGAGAGAAGTGATGCTGAGCCTGCTCCTAAGAAGGTGCCTGTGTTTTTCTTGGAGCAGAGAAGTTCCTGGGACCAGGTTTTGACTCCTGCCCTGGCTGCCCTGGATGGCCTCTGTGGGGCAGGATCCCAGCAGTTGCCCCTGCCACCCCTTCCCAGCCAGCTCTCAGCCACCACTCCGGTGCCTTACTGGGGTCACAGCTCAGCCCAGTGAGCTGTAAAAGTCCTACATGCTCTATTTTTAGTGATTTTTGCCTTTCAAACTCCTTCCAGTTCCTCTCTTGCTGCTGTAATGAGAGCAACAGCCCCCCCCAAACTTAAAACACAACAAAAATTCTCCTCTCCCCAAGCTCTCCCCGTCCCCCCTCGTCCCCTCCCACCTTTCAGGGCGGCCTCCCTTGGAAGCAGGAGCAGTGCCCGACCCCAGCCAAGGTGACAGTTCAGCGATGCTCATTTCTGCTACTCATTATTTATGTCCCACACTGAAGCCAAAAAGTAACGTAATAAACAAATAAATTTAGTTTGGCACAGGCACTGCCCTGGCTGCAGGGAGCAGGCAGGAAGGAGGATGGCTGCAGGGAATGATGCTCTCCTCAGCTCCATGAACTTTCTTGGCAGCTCCAGAGAGTGGGTGCAAGGACAACTGTTCCCCTACACCCTGCCTCAAAATGGTTCTTTTTTTTTTCCCAATTTATTTTCCTCTGGTTATTCGAGATGTTCCCCAGGAGAGGGAAGCAGTAGATGCTGGAGGAATCAGGAGGCAAAGCTCAGCACCAGAGATGCATCAGCTCCAGGTACCACCCACCCACTTCTCTCCCCTCCACACTTCCTCTGGCAACAAACAGAGGTTAATTTACTGTTATTATTAATTACTGTTAATAATACAAGGACACCTTATCAGGGCAGCTGCATTGGTTGGTGGGTGTGAGCCTTCCCCATGCAGAAGGCACAAGTTTAGGGCCAAGCCAAGCAATAAAGGTCACATTCAGGGAAGCACGTTCAGGTCATGTTTAGCACCAGGACACCTCACCGGGTTTTCTCATCCTCGTATTTTACAGGTTTGGGCAAATCAAAAGAGCAGGTTCAGAGCATACATCTCCTGTAGGAATTATTCTGAGCCAAAACCAACCTTCCCAAAGCACAAAACAGCTTCCCAAATATTAGCAGATAACTTGATTGCTGGGTTATGACCCTCAGCTCCTTTCTCAGAGCCCATCCTGGAGGCCCCTCAGCATCCCTGGAAGGTTTTGAAGAATATCATGAGCCAAAGGGCTGCAGAAGAGATATGCCAGGCCCTCTGGAGGCACTGGACTCCTCTGGCAGTGGGTGCAAACACTAAAATATGAAGGACCTTGATAAAGAGAGTCGAAACATATCCTGTCTCCTTTGGAGAACTTCCCTGAGCTGAGAGACTCCAGAACCCCAGGTGAGATGGGACACTCAGTCTGAGACAACACCAAAAGAGACCTCTGAAGGCTGAGCTCCTTCATCTCTTTTTGACACATCCAATGCCATCGGCCTTCCAGAGAGCCAGGATCTCCTGACCTCTTCATAAAGTGGACTCCAGCACTCAGAAAGAACAACCAGACTCATTCATTAAAAAATCTGAAAGCACCCACCCCAGCCACTGATGGTTTTGCCTGATATGGGGCTGTTTGTTTTCAAATGCTCATGGCCACAAAACAATTATTACTTTCACAATAGCGATTTGCTTATTAAAAAAGGGAAAAGGGAAAATAATAAAAAATAAAAAAAATCATTCCAAGCCCTTTATTTTTCCATGCCTATTTAAAAAAAGGTGCCGTGTAACCCACAGCAACCAGAGGTTATATCAAATTTCCTGCCTGCGCCCAGCTTGCGTGACTGGCTGAGCGTGGGGGCGGACGGGGCACTGCAAAGGTGTCTGCAGGGCTTCAGTGTGATCAGAGAATCATGGAATGCTTTGGGTTGGAAGGGACCTTACAGATCATCTTGTTCCACTCCCCTGCCATGAGCAGGGATATCTTCCACTCTCCCACGTCGCTCCAAGCCACGTCCAATTTGGCTTTGGACACTTCCAAGGATGGGGCAGCCATGGCTTCTCTGTGCCAGGGCCTCACCACCCCCACAGGGGAGAATTTCTTCCTCATATTTAATCTAAATCTCCCCTCCTTCAGCTTAACACCATTCCCCCTTGTCCTGTCCCTCCAGGCCCTTGTGCAAAGTTCCTCTCCAGCTCTCTTGGAGCCCCTTTAGGCACTGAAGGGTCCCTAAGGTCTCCCAGGCCCTTCCCCTCTCCAGCCTAACCAACCCCAGCTCTCTCAGCCTGTCGGTGTTCCAGCAGATTTCCAGGCTGAGGAGTGGGCAGGTTTGTGGGCAGTGGAAACAGTCCAGAAGAAATAGCTGTGTCTTAAGCAGTTAAGAGGAGAGGTAATGTTTCCATCTCAAAAATAACATAAATAATATCAGGAGCAAAAGAAGGAGGTGGGAAAGGCGCGTGGGTGCAGCTCGGTTGGGGGGTTGCTGACAAATGATGCTCCCAGAGGGGCTGCCTGACCTCTTGCACTGACACAGCTCCAGCATCCAAGAGGGGGAACCCATTCAGCAGCACCCCAGGGCTTCCCCCTGCCCTGAACCTTTTAAAACCACACCAGTGATCTGGGGGTTTAATACAACAGAGAGGCTGGAAGGAAAATGTCACTCCTCATGAAGAGTGCCCCCTGCTCCAAAAGACTTCCAGCCATCACTCCTTCTCTCCTGTCCCATGGATGCTACCTGGCCCCAGCACTGTATCACACAGCTGGGTGATGCCAGTGCGTATTTGTGGGAAGCAAAGGCCACTTGGGGATGCACCATCCCCAGAGCAGCACATGGCATCACCTGTGGGCTCGTGGGGAAGGCAGGTGAGAAGGACACATATCCACTACTCTGTCTTTTCTGTAGTATCTTTAAAAGAACTCCTCATCAGGAGGCAGACAAGGCAGGATTGCTCTCTGGAATTGTAAGAGGCTGTAATCATCAGTCACTGTTCCATCAATCAGCCCACAGATCAGCATCATTTTCCTCCTTTGCTGGAAGCGGCCCCGGCCGACAGGCACCCACCAGCACAGCCCCTGGGACCACCAGCCAGCTCTCCCAGTCACTAGTGACTGGTTTAGATGGACAAAACTGCTGAGCCAAGGCACAGTGCCCTGGAGATTGCAAAGCAAATAGTGCCTGCACAGCCTCTGGGTGGCTGTGCCAGGGATGGGAGTTTGCGTGTCCCGGCTCCGCTAAAAGCCTTATGGAAAATAAACCCCTTTCTGCTCGTTCCCCAAAACACCAGCAGGCACCTCAGAGACAGCCAAACATCACCAGCCACCTCCCTTCCCTACCTGTGGAGCACCAGCATCTTCCCCCCCGCAGCCCCCTCCCTCTCTGCCCCACACAGCAGCAGCCCTGAGCCCACAGCTCCACTCTGCATCCTGACTTTCAAGCACCACCACCCCAGAAAATTAAGGTCTGATGCACAAAAGCATGCTGCAAGTTTTTGAAGAATTATTTAAACACGTAAGAGCAGAGCTAGGATGCTTCTCCCCCTGCTAGCTCCATGGTTATTTAAAGGCTGGAGAAGGGTGTTCCTGGTTCCTCCACACCCTGGGCTGGGGGAGGTGGTGGTCTCAGAGACCCTCAGCTGACCGTGCAGTGAGTAACATGAACCCCCAGGTTTAATCTGATTTACTAAGTGGGTTTGTGGCTTTGTTGCTGGAGTGCAGTAACCTCGGGCGGACTTGAGGCCAGAGCAAAAGCACCAAAGCCTTGGCCACCACAGACAAGGTCCCTTGCACAAAGCACCTCATCTGAGGGGACGTTGAGGGGCACAGCTTCACCCCTGCTGACCATCTGGGATCCACGTGTGTCCTGTTGAGCTGGTTCAGACAGCACCCTGGCCGTGAGACCCTGGCACTGAAAGGGACCCAGAGACACAGCACAGCCCTTAAAAACCAGCTGAGGGTTTGAAAACAGACCTGAAGCCTTTCAAGAGTCACCTCAGAGCTCCACAGACCTGATGCCAGCAGTGGCAGGCACCACCCTGCAGCACACCCTGCAGCCCAGCGGCTGTGCTCACCCAAATTAACGTGCAAGTTCATTAAATCACAGTCAATTAATGCATTTTCCCGGGTTATTGATGGGCTTTGGTGGCTGTTTCACCGCCTGAGCCGGACGCTCGGCCCAGGAGCATGTCCCAGACAGGCCAAGGGCCGCCCAGCACAAATATTTACCCACAGAGCCCCGGCAGCCTCGTCCTGCCCACGTCAGCACGGGAATCCCTGTCCATTAAACATTAACAGCCCTGGCTGTGTGTCCTGGGGCCAGCCTGGATCACAATATCATTCCCTGGCAGCCAGGACTCAGCCAAGTGAATAACACATATATCCAAACGGGGGTGGGGAGACGGGGTGGAGAGTACATTGAGTTTTTAATTGAATTTTTTTTTTCTTTTTTGCAAAGTTGCTGAGTTTATTCTGCAAATGATGACTGATGCCAAAACCCTTGTGTTGCCACAGCCCCACTCTGTTGCTCTCCCTGTCTCAGCATCACCAACTCTGCCTCTCCCAACTCTGCCACGCTGAGGGGGGTGATGGCACTTCTTCCCAAGTTTAAGGAGCAGACCCTCTGGTCTGGTTTGGGAAGGAATGGTCACTCCTCCGTCTTCTGCAGTCTGCAGAGCTAAAGAGACCCCAAGCACTGGGGTCACCCACTCCTTGCTTCCCTGAATCACTGGGTCAGAAAATGGGGCTGGTGGGAACCTCCTCCCCGTGCGAGACATGGGCAGCTTGGTCACCGCCTCGTTCCAGCTCTGTCTCGTTCTAAATCATTTACAGGGCAGAAATACCAGACATTTCCAGTCATTTGGAGTTTGTGCTGAGCAAACCAGTGGCTAAAGCCCATGGCCAGCTTGCAGCACTGTCACAGCTTCCCACCAGGCTACCCAAGTGTCAGAGAGGAGGGACGATGGCCAGGTCCATTTTTTCCCACAGCAACACATTTTCCAAGTTTCTCCTATAAAACAGGCCTGCCAAGGGCGTGAAAAAAAGATTTCCTGACACTTGTGGATTAATGGGGAAACTGAGAAATACTCAGATGGTCCAGGCTTTCCTAACAAGACACCTCTCCACACAGCCAGGCACACAGGAGCAAAGCTCTCTGGCAGACCTGGAGCCTTCACTCTCTTCACCAAACTACCCCAGGGCTCCCTCCATCAGAAACACTTTTCTGGAGTCCAGGCTTTGTAATTTTGCATGGTCCAGGATTTCTCATTAGTTTGCTTAAAAACAGGGGGGGAAAGAGCAAGAGAAGCAGAGGAGACTGACAGCATTGGCATCTCTAGGAGGTCTGCCTCAACGCCACATTCCAGCTGGAGGAAATACTCCCTGGAGAGGGACCCCTGAAATAACTCTACAACTCGGCACCTCTACACTGGTGTGCTGACAAAAATGGGTTTTCTGATTACCACCACACCCAGAGAAGCCCTGATCCTTACCGACCCTGGTCATGCAGCGAGAAACCTCGGGGCTTCCTAAAAGCCATCTTCCCTGCTCACCTTCCCATTCCTAACCTGACACGAGTCAGGTGAGGGCAGCAAAGCCCATCACCCCAGGACGGGGATGGAGCAGCGCAGAGTCCTCAGGGGCTGCAGAGCATCCCCGCTGCACCTCCAGACCCGGAAGGCCCCCAGCACTCACCCGGCAGACGGACATCTGGTTGGTGGTGAGGGTGCCGGTCTTGTCGGAGCAGATGACGGAGGTGCAGCCCAGGGTCTCCACCGAGGGCAGGCTCCGGACGATGGCATTTTTCTTGGCCATGCGGCGCGTGCCCAGTGCCAGGCAGGTGGTGATGACGGCCGGGAGGCCCTCGGGAATGGCGGCCACCGCCAGCGCCACCGAAATCTTGAAGTAGTAGATGGCCCCCCGGAACCAGGAGCCGCCGTGGACGGGGTCGCTGAAGTGGCTGATGTTGATGACCCAGACGGCGATGCACACCAGGAAGATCACCTTGGAGAGCTGCTGGCTGAACTCATCCAGCTTCTGCTGCAAGGGCGTCTTCTCAGGCTCGGTCTCCACCATCTGGTTTCGGATCTTCCCGATCTCAGTGTACACCCCTGTTGCAATGACGACCCCCACGGCCTTCCCAGCTGCGATGTTCGTGCCCTGGGAGGGAAGGAAAGGGCCAGAGTGGATATGTGGGAATGAAACCTCTCCGCCTGAGCAGGGAAATGGGTCATTTGATGTGAAAGGAGAACATGAGATCTTGGTTAAGGGAAAAAAAGGGACATCCTGGGGTTTTATATAAACCCACCCTGAAGAGCAGGAGAGCCCTCCTGAGAGCTCTCACCCCTCAAAGACTTGACTTCTGCCTGAGAAAAGCACGAGCAAGGAGGAAACCCAAACGTGCAATGGCTCCAGGCTCAACCACAGAACTTTTCCTCATCCACCCTACTTGACGGAAAACCTGTTTTAATTGCCCAAGGTACTTAAGGGCATCATGTGCCACAGACCAAACGAAGTTCAAATGAAGCAGGTTCCTGTTTTTATGGATTTGGGGCCCTTTTAATGAATTCAGGTCTTTCTTATGCCTGCACTCTCTTTTACTGCTCATAGATCTCCCATGTCCATCAGCCTCTTCACCTGGAAAACCAAGGGAGAGGTGGGGATGAGTGTGAGTGACTTACAGAGAAAAGCATGTTCTTCTTGTCCTGGTTGACAGCCCGGGGGTCGGGGATGGGGTCAGCATGTTTGATCACTGAGACGGACTCCCCTGCAGAGGCAAGAGGGGACAGATGGACCATCCGTGTTTCCTCTCCAGTCTCCACTCAATGCTGTTATGAGCCTGGATCACAACCCCCACAGCATTCTAGAGCAGCACTTCATCACCAAACCATCCAAACATCCCTCATGGGCATGCCAAACAGCACGTGTGGCACAGGAAAGCCCCAGGCTTTGCGTTTTGCAGGAGGGATGCCCAAGCACCGGCTGCATTTCACCCGTGCTGTGACTTTGAGGGCCTGGAGAGGTCCCAGCATCATCTAAATCTTGCTCTCCCACCCGTTTCCCACCCTAGCAAAGCACTTATCCCACTGTCAGTCCCAAAATCTGCCTCCAAGAGGATGGTAGAAGGAAGCTGCCCCGCTCCCTCGTGCCCACACGCACCTGTGAGGATGGACTGGTCAACCCGCAGGGTGGTGGACCGGATTTCGATGACCCGGATGTCTGCTGGCACCTTGTCACCAACTGCAAGGGCAAGAGCAGAGCAGCTCCATCAGGTGGGACTGGCAGCTCCTGCCAGCACAGGAACAGGGATAGCAAACCCCAAATGGAGACCCCCCAAGTGCAAGTGCACAGCAGCACCCAGGGTCCATCCCCTGGCAAAGCAGGGTCCTGCTCTGGGATACCTCCTTTCTGCATTTAAAGATTAATTAAAGCATATTTTGGTCTGTCTATAATTTATAAGCCTCCCCCAGCCAATCCCAGGCAGAACCTGCCTGCTGCCCAGTGTCACCTGCCCTGCCACGACCCCATCTCTCCTCTTCCCTGCAAACTCCCACCTGCATTCCCATCTTGCCTCTTCCCTGCAAAAAACCCAAAACATGCCCATGTTGGAGCAGCCCAAGCTTCCTAAAATACCAGTTTTAACCCTGTTTCAGAGTTCTCTGGGCTGACTGGAAGCTGTTGACAGGGAAAGACCTTCCGTGTCCAAGACAAACAGCCATCCCTTGTGTCTCCTGGCACAGCACAGTGGGCACAGGTGAAACCCTCTCCATCCACTGACAGCCACTCAACACCACCCTCTGAGGCACAAGTGCTTCCTTAAAAAATCAATTTAAAGCTGCTTTTCCCACTGGGTTTCTTCCTCCTGCTCCGTTATCGGCTGGACACAACCGTGCTCCGACGCTTCGGAAATACTGAGGCTGAGCGAGCCCTGGCTCGCAGCCCCTCACATCACTTACACAACACCGCTGGCTTGGCTGCTAACAATCCTCCCAAATCCCAGACTTTAACGAGCGCTTCCTCCTCGGGCTCATAAACTCCCCCCCAGAGCAGCGGAAGGGGGCTGGCACTGCTCCACCACACAGCCAGTTATTCCAGCTGCAGATCCGAGTGCTCCGGGTTGCAACGTGCAACATCTGCCACCCGGCCAGACCTGCCCCGCTCCTCCTCACACCCATTTTTGGGGAGGCTGAGCTGGAGGGTGCTAAGCACAGGTACCCACAGCCCCCCGAAAATATTCACTTCATGCACAGACTCAGACTTTGCATCTGGTTCAAGGGAGCTGGACCATGTTAAAGGGAGCAAAGAGCTCTGCTTTTTCCCTGGGAAAGGCAGGAGGGTTTGAAAACATGACCAATCCTGAAGAGGAAGACTGCAACATCCAAGGACAGCAGAGCCATGGGGGTGGCACCTGCTCCAGGAAAGACAGTGCCATAGCATCCCAGGAGGTGGACATGGCACAGAACAGATGTCCCGGTACGGACCTGGCACTGCCATTACCAGCTACTGCACACAGGTTGAGCCCCCGAGCACTGCAAGTGTCCCCCATGCCAAAAAACAAGGGAAAGAGAGGACAACAGGAGGCAACACCGCATGGCCACAGCCACTGGCACTGCCCAAGCACTGCAGGAGCAGGCAGGGGGTGCAGCAACACACGGAGCTCCCACAGTGATGCCCTGCCTGCATTTTTTGGGAAAGGCAAAAGCTGCCTGTACCAGGACTCACCTCCACGGCCTTGTTACTGAAGGGCAAAACCCAGCTGGGTTTAAGCAGCCTACCAACTTCCAAACACCCTCCCCCTCCCGCCTCAACACAGCAGGTTTCCTGCTCCCTGCTGCCAAATTTATTTCATTTGCACATGCAAACAAACAGCAGCCAGTCCCTCCTGCCTGCACTGTCACACTGTCCCCAGGGTGTTACCTGGATGCCCACCGCATGTTCAAAGCTTTTGCTCCAGGTGTGCTTTCCTATCAGGCACCCGACAGCATCCTCCCCACTTGCCATAAGCTCCTCAGCCCACAATTTGCTAATTAATTTGCTAATGATTTGCAAAACCTTCCAGAGAGCTCAGCTCTTTCCCTCCCGGTCACGATGCTGATTGTGCCATTAAAAAGTAATATTGGGCTGCTGATGGGCAGGCTGTGTGCACTTGATTTGGGGAGAGATGGCAGAATTTAATTAATAATTCATTAATTTAATTGAAGGCCAGGTCAGCAGCTGGACTGCATTGCTGGAGCTGGTTTGGGAGCGCCGCCAGCTCACCCAGCTGAGGATCTGGCCGGCTCTCCTCCGCTTGATCCTCCCTGCATTATTTTTATGTTCATCTTCCAGCTGAATCCCAACTGGAAGACATAAATAACAGCGAGCTGGCTGGGTGCAGGAGGGATTGCAGCATGTTTCCACCAGCAGGGCCACGAGGAGGAAAGGAGAGGATTAGTTTTGTGGCTCTGGGGGTTTACGGCATCGTTTAAGGAACAAACAAAATGGGATAATTGGAATGCATCCTCCTCAGCTCCGATGGTGCAGACGGCAGATCCCCAGGAATCCTCTGCTGAATGAACAACCCCAACAGAAGGGCTGGGGCATAAAATCCAACCAGGGAGGCAAAAGCCCCCTACAGCTGTTCCTCTCTGCTTCTCGCCCTCCCCAGATAAGCAGCCCTAGTTCCCAAGGAAGCCTTCCCACACAGCACCCAGCTCCAGCCCTTCACCCACGCCTCGGCCGGGGACGTGTGTGGAAGAGCTGCTTCCAGAGAGAGGGAATCTTGGCGGAAAATTAAAAGTTCTTCCAGTTCTTCCAGAAAACGGGGAAACCCTCCCGAGACACAAAACCTGCGTCAGAAATGTACGCTCTTTTTTTTTTCCCCTTTTCTGCTGTTCTCCACTGCCCAACGTTCAGGGCGAAGCCTTGAGAGACTGATAAGCCTCAGTTTTGGGCCCCCCCCAGCCAGTACCACCTCCCCATCCAACCCTGTGCCCTGGGGTGATGGTGCTCTACCTGCCACCTCCACGATGTCCCCAGGGACAATGTCCCGGGCGCGGATCCGCTGCACCCCGCTGCGGTCGGCCCGGATCACCTTCCCCATCTCGGGCTCATACTCCTTCAAGGCCTCGATGGCACTCTCGGCGTTTCTCTCCTGCAAGCAGAGAAGAGCAGAGCTGCTGGTGGTGGAGTTGCTGGTGCCAGCAGGCTCCTTCCCCACCCAGTGCAAAGACAGGAGCACCCAAACCCCAGCCCCAGCTTTGGAATCCACTTGCACTGTAGATGGGGCAAGGACCATGTCTTCTTCAGCTACTGCAAAACGTTCCCCAGTGACTTAAACCACACCAGATCCTGGACAGTGCATGGCCCTTCGGGCTTGATTTTCTCATTCCCAGTTTGGGAAGCAGCACATCCCACCCAGAGGTATTTTTCCCCATCCAGCAACCCCACCTCAGATCAAGCTGCAGATAAATTAATGGCCTTATAGTGAATATATACAAGAGAAAAGCATCTCTGGCTGAGGCACTTCTCATCCCCCGGGAGGGACACAGTGAGGTGAGGGGCAGCATGGCTTTCTGGTGGAGGGGACAAAAAGCTTGCCTTGGCAAATGCATTTGGCCCTGGCCAGGACACAAGCAGTGTTTGCCTGGATAAGTGCAAGATAAGCTTCAAACTGCAGAAGTTGCCAAAGAAAGACTGAAGGAACGAGCCAAGAGGCAGCCAACGACTGAGCATCTGTGCAGGGGCACGGGGCAGCATGGCCAACATGAAAACTGAGCCTTTGGGAGATGAGTTTCCAGTGGCAGGAAGCAACCAGGCCTCTGAATGAAGCATCTCAGCCACGTGGAGCAGAGACCTGGGGGTGCCGGGGGGCTGAGCCTCACCTGCCACACGCCCACCACGGCGTTGGCCATCAGGATCATGATGATGACAATAGGCTCCACAAACGCCGTCGTGGTCTCCTCTCCTTCTTCAAACCAGGCCAGGATCTGGTGGCAAGAGAAGGAGCACACTGGGGTTCAAATAGGACCAACATTTTAAGAACGGAAACAGGAGCCAACCAACATGTGTTGTTTGCTGGAGAGAAGACAATTTGGAGGGGGCCAGATCCACACAGCTTGGTTAAAGTGTGGAATTGCTGTGTCACCTTACTGCGTGTTGTTTTGGGAATGTTTTAAACCCCACAAGGGACCTGCCTCCCTTCCTTATCTACCCATGAGTCATATCTGAAAGGAGGGAACAGGAGTCTCAGCTTTGCCATCCCACTGCCAAACACCCTGACTGCACTCAGAAAATCAGTCATTCTCCAGCAGCTCAGTGGGACACGTCTCCTCACGCAGAGCTGCTCCCAAAGTAGACTGTGGGCAAAACTGAGCTGACAGCTCAGTACTGGGGCACTGCAAATCAGGCTCAAATCAGCAGCCTGGAACAGCCTTGGGTGAACAGAAAGAAACCTAGGGAGTTGTTTTATATCACTTTTGGACAGATCAGGATTAGAGAAAAATCCTCCAGGCCCCTCTTTAAGCAAACGTGGTGATATCGTCATTATGCCCTAGAAATCACTGCACTGCTGCTGCATCTTCTTCGTCCCACAGGCACCTTCTCCCA
The DNA here is from genome assembly GCA_013396775.1 of Cephalopterus ornatus. Classification (NCBI taxonomy): domain Eukaryota; kingdom Metazoa; phylum Chordata; class Aves; order Passeriformes; family Cotingidae; genus Cephalopterus; species Cephalopterus ornatus. The sequence continues at coordinate 589,987 of VZRE01015485.1, read as the reverse complement.
GTTCCTTTGCTGTTTGCATGCCACCTGGGACTGTAAGTGCCCTGGAAGATGCCCACTTCGAGCCCAAGGTACTTACAAAGGACAGAAAAGCTGCCATCAACAGGATGCGGACGAGGAGATCTTCAAACTGCTCCAGCACCAACTCCCAGAGGGACTTTCCTAGTGGGAAAACACGAAGTCAAGCACAGTCAGTGCTCAAAAAAAACCCCCAGAAGACAGATAATTTAGACCACTGAGGCCCTAAGACCCACGGGACCCAATCCCTGCTTGCCTCAGGGCTGCTCCAGTGCCCCTTGACCGTGGGCACTGGTGAGGACATCCAGCACTGCAGTGAGGGGGTTCCCTCTAATATTAAAGGCTTTCCTTTCTGGCTCTGCCCTGGTTTTACTATGTCTGTTTTTAACTACAGAAACCAAATCCTCCGTGCTTCTACTCACAGAGGTAGCCTCGCCACCACAGGAAAGCTCTGCTGTCAGCCCAGCTTTCTCGGGGATTAAAACCAGGATTAAAAAACCCCAAAGATTCTCCCTTCCCTGTCCCCAGCACCCTCCACCCACACTCAAGGCACATACTCTCACCTCCAGCCCACGACTTACCTTCTTCTGCAGGGAGCTCTGCGGGTTTTCATCAACAGCCCAAGGAGTGCAACACAGCAAAAAATGACAAAAATAAAAGATTTATTAATGATTTGGGCTTTGACAAGTAATCTCTCCCCCTATGCCCAGCATTCCACTCAGGACCCCAAAATGCAACTTGTTCTGCACATATTCCCACATCAAGGCAGATTGTCCTCAAGCTTCTCAGTCCAACACCAAGTGAGCAGCCCTGGAAACATCATTTCCCTGCTGAAAGTGGCTCCAGCAGCATTTGTTCCTGCACTCAGCCTGCCTAAAAAAATACTCCTCAGCAGCTGCCCTCTCCAAATCCAGGACACAGAAGTCCAATCATCCCATAAAATGCCCTGCCAGAAACCCAGTACAGCCCCGCTGGGGACTGTAACTTTCAGACCACATTTCCTCTTAATCAGCCTGCAATGCTCTAGGAAAGAACTCCAAAGCTGATGCTCAGCTGCTCCAAGCCATCCTCCTGAATCCACCTTGGTGGGTGCAGAGCCTCCATTCACTCTGCTCCCAGGCAAACCTGAGCCCAGTCACCTCCACAACCTGAAAGAACCCCAAGATTCCCACATGCCCATGAGGTGACCATCACCTTCACACACCATGTGCACCGTGGGGTCCCACAGCCACTGGGCAAAGCACAAACCCTGGTATCCACAAGGGAATCGCTCCTGCATCCTCACCCGGGCAGCAGTGGATGTGCTGGCCCTGCCGGGATGGATGTGCTGTGGGCAAGGTTGGGCCCAGCACTGTCAGGTCCTGCACGCAGGGAGGGCTCAGGAGTGACCCCCCTGGTTTTGGCAGTCAATGGGTGCTTGTGTTCATTTGCACCCACCAGAATCAGGGAATGGTTTGGGTTGGAGGGACCTTAAAGACCATCTCACTCCAACAACCCTGCCATGGGCAGGGACACCTTCCACTAGCCCAGGTTGCTCCAAGCCCTGTCCAACCTGGCCTTGGACACTTCCAGGGATGAGGCAGCCACAGCTTCTCTGGGCAACCTCACAGGGAAGAACTTCCTTAATATCCCATCTAACCCTGCCCTCTGGCAGTGGGAAGCCATTCCCACTTGTCCTGTCCCTCCAGGCCCTTGTCTAAAGTCCCTTTCCAGCTCTCTTGGAGCCCTTTAGGCTCCCTGGAGCCTTCTCTTCTCCAGGCTGAACAGCCCCAGCCCTCTCAGCCTTGTTCTGTACCCCACGGGGTGGCAACAGGCAGGTGGGCAGTGCTGGTTTAATGGTTGGGCTCAACGATCTTGGAGGTCTTTTCTGACCTTAATGAACGTATAATTCCATGACAGAACAAGATGTTCCTCCTACTATTTTTGTTTCCATGAGGGAATAAAGGGACCAGATGAAGTTCAAGGTGTCCCATCACAGGACCAAACATGGGACTGTCTCCAAGCACCTCCAGCGTGGAGCCCTGAGCAAGAGCAGGAAGTGAAACCTGCTCGGCTGTTTTCCATCACCTATTTTCATTCAGAGAAATGAAAAAAAAAAAAAACCAAACCAAACCAAACCCACCTTCACTGAACAAACCAGTGAAAACAAGAAGCCTGACCGTGTTTATGCCTCAAACTGTACCAGCTCCTCAGTGCTCACAGACACGCTCACTAGGAGTTGTTTTAAACCCACGTTCTCCTAGATAAGGCTACCCTGATTCCCTGCTGTCCTAAAAAACATACTGGGACGTAATGCCTATAATTATTCTTATAGCAAAGATAATATATATAATCTTGGAGCAGCTTCAGCATTTCAAACCGCTCTAGAGAGGGTGTCTGAGCAGGGTGGCTCTTGTCCCTCTCCCAGCCAGCTCCTCTCCACCCCCAGCTTCCTCTCTCCAGCCCAGAGAGCCACTGAAATTAAAAGTAGAAGAGATCTGCTGCTGCTATTTCCATCCAGGCTCCACTTCTAAGGGTGCCAAAGCGTGAGCTGAGAGGGCTGGGGGCAGGTGGGTGCCCTGGGGGAGGCGGCTGGGGCTCCCACAGCTCCTGGCTCACCGGGGTGCCCAGGGGTGACTTTACCCCCCAAGCAGCTGCCCGAAACACGGTGGGGTCATCTCAGTGCTTCTCCCACACGCTGTTTGCAGGGCGAGCGGCAGCGGCGCCGCTTGCAGAGCTGGGACTTTGCATGAGGTCTTGATTAAAGCACGAAAACAGGTTTCTGTGAACTCAGGAAACACGTGCGCTGGGGCAGCCAGCCGAAACACCGCCGGGGACAGGGACACCACCGCTGTCACCCCAAACGCAGCAACGCTGCTGCAGGCACCTCCCAAAAAAACCCCAGTCTTGTGTATTGTGAGAATCAGGCAGTTCCCTGACTCGTTCCACCACCACGTAGCAGCTCAGTGCCCATTTTGCAACAAACACCGAAAGAAATCAGGCAGAAAGTCACAATAAAACCATATTTTGGGGGTTGAGTAGATCAAAACCCACCAGAAAACAGGAAGGTTTGGGGCTGATGCCTCTCACTTCCAAAGTCTCGCTAGAAATAAGAGGGTTTGCTACTCATCAAAACCCAAGTTCAGTGTGAGTCAGCCCCGTGGCACCAGGCAGGGCAGCAGAGCTGGTGCCATGTCCCATCCGTCCGGGAAACCCACCGCAAGCCGCAGGCAGAGAACCAGCAAAATTCCAAATCTGCAACTCCCTTCGGACAACGTGGCGAGTGCAAACAGGCTGAAATGGAAAGTCCTGGCTGGCACCTGAATAGCCCCTTTCTTTGGCCAGTGGCTCAGGGCTCAGCGGGGAGATCCTGCCCGGGGCACAAGCTCCCTGATACGGCAACACAAAGGCAGTGACACCATCAAGGGTAGAAAGTGCTGGTGGTTGCTCAGAGTATCCCAAAATCGGCGGTTCCTCTGCTCCTGCTCTTCTGCATCACAGCTCTGGAGAGCCAAGGAAGTGGAGATACCCCAACAGGGCAATAGGTGCCTGGATGTCACAGGGTCGTTCCCACCAGCAGAAGAGCATGGTCCTCTCCAGGTTATTGAGACAGCCCCCACTCTACCACCCCATAGGGCTTGCAGGGGTACAAAACACAGCTCCAGGGACTGCTGAACACTTGCAACTTGCTCTGAGCTTGTCACCATCACATCTTTCCTCGCTGTGCCATCACGCGGTGCCTTTGGCCCATGCTGGGATGCAAGATATCAATACAAGATGCTCTGAGGGCACACAACCAGCCCGGCCACCCCAGGCAGACGTGGGGCTGGCTATTTTAGCTGGAAGTTAATCTCCAGCTCCTGCCAACTCAAACAGGGCTGGCAGCCCACGGGCTGGTGCCTGCAACATGGCAGGGCACGGTAATCAGGTGACGAAAAGGTAAATAAACACGGGTGCCACCCACGAGTGAGGTGGCGGGAGAGCCCTCGGGCACTGTGACAGCCTCTGTGTCCCCAGGGAGACCCGGCCCCGCTTCTCCGGCCAAAGCAAACACTCAGACTGGGATAGGGTGGCATTGGGGGCACTTTAGGGAAACGTTTGCATTTCTCCTGCTGTAACAGGATCAAAATCCCTGGAGCAGCACAGCCCTACAGCAGACAGTGTTTCTCCATTGCACACTGGGTTATTGCATCCCACCCTGCTATGGGGGAAACTGAGGCACGAGGTGACACTCTCCAGGGCCAGTGCACAGCAAAGCAAACCCTGGTGCAACCCAGAACAGCAAACATCTTGCAGGGTGAACACTGAAATACCATTTTCCCCCACCATTTCAGGAGCTTCCTTGGGATAAAATCAGATTTCCGTTTTGGGAAACACTTCTGCCCCAAGTGATATGGGAAGGGTACCAGCATGATGCCAAGTGGGGGGATAACGATGAGCACCGAGGCCGAGCTTTCTGCTCCATATAAGTCCCTTCAAGCTTCATTTCTATGTTGTAAACTCATTTGAATCTTTTTCCCTGCCTTTAATTTCTTTTCTCATATGCAAGGAAGGGGAAATGGATGTGCAAAATAAGGGATACATCCGATTCCCAGACTTTGCTGACAGGCAGGAAAAAAGTAGTGACAAGAGCAAGAAAAACCCTAAAACAACCCCAGCTGGGAGAGCAGCCCCCGCTCCATGACATAAAGCAGGAACCTAGGCAAGGCTGCTCTGGGATCCTTCCACCATCCTGAAAGACACCAGGCAGGATAAACTGTTGTTTTAACTGGCTGCCTTTCCCAGGGCCGGCTGCACGGGAAGGATCCCATCCTGGGGGGACGTCTGCAGTTCATCCCCGGTGACAGCCAGCACCACACACCACCAGTGCTCCACAAACTGCTGGATTGCACCACCGGGACAGGCTTTGCCAGGGTGTTTTAGCAGCCCAGCACCTGCTCAGCGTAAATCCCACGCAGGGATGGAGGCGTGAGGGTGCTCCTCACCCTGCACGGTGGCACTGGAGCCGCACGAGTGCGAAAACCAGCGTTTGTGAATTAGCCCTGGGTGTTTCAGCGTTATCTGGGATGACAAACGCTGAAAGCCTAACGGTGCTCATGCTCCCTGATGTTCCCAGAGGACAAAACACAGTTATTATCCAAGTGCCTGGCTGTGCACGACTTAAATTAACCCACCTGGTTTATGTATAGCTCCACGCCTGAGCTTCCTGAACGCCGCGGCACCCCTGGGGCCTGTCCTGCACCTCCTGCCTCCCCTGGGCTCCAGCCACACACTGGGGCAGGAGGTGGCTCCACTTGGGAAGAGCAAGACCTTCAGGGTGCAGCTAAAGGGATGCTTCAGCTTCTGCCCAAGTCTCCCTCAACCCCTGCCCATCCCAGCACCCCTCTGCCTGCTGGAGGCAAAGCCACCACGTGTTATTGCACCAAGATGGGGAGCAAACACACCCCCAAAGATGAATTAGCCTTTTACCAAAAAGCCCCACACGTTAAACCCCAGCAGCCAGGCAGCCATCCGGATCCCAGCAGGGCCAGGGACTGCCCCAGGGCACCCCCACGGCAGAAGGGTCACTGACCCCAACCACCCACGCATGGAAATCTCATCCCTGGGCAGGCACAGCTGCAGTGGGTGAGTGTGTGCCATGTGAGCCCCTGCAACCCAAGGAAAATAGGAATTAACCCTGCATTAAAAAGCACCTTTTGAGTGCAGGCACAGCACTGGGAGCAAAGAATCACAGAATGGTTTGCGTCTGAAGGGACCTTAAAGATCATCCTGTTCTAACACCCTGCCATGGGCAGGGACACCTTCCACTAGCCCAGGTTGCTCCAAGCCCCGTGCAACCTGGCCTTGAACACTTCCAGGGATGGGGCAGCCACAGCTTCTCTGGGCAACCTGTGCCAGGGCCTCACCACACTCACAGGGAAGAATTTCTTCCCAATATCCCATCTAACTCTCCCCTCTGGCAGTGGAAGGGGCATCCATCGCCAATCCTTGTGCTGGGTGACCACAGCCAAGCTCTGCTTTGCACCACAACCCGCTCCCAGAGGATCCAGCCCTTCCCATGTCATCCAGCAGCCCCAAGGAGCTGGTTCCGAAGCCATGAGTGCTTTTCCTCCTGTGCCTTCCCCTCTGGACCGAAGGCAGTGGTGGCTCTGGGTGTGCTGTGGGCGGGGGAGGCACCTCCAGCACCTTATTTGCCTACTGCCTCACAGCTGCTTTTTCCTGTGTGCCAGGCGAGGTTTGGTGCAATAACCAGTGACGGCCTCTCACTGGGGCTGCTTCAAAAGGCATCAGGGAGATAAAAGGAACGAGGTACAACCCCCCTTCCATGGCAAACACCAGCACTTTGCTGTTCCTGTAACTCCCAGCGCTCATCCCTGCTCCAGCCCTGCCCTGCCCTTTGCAAAAGCCCCAAATCCTCCTGGCTGAGCAATCCACAGCCCCAAAAATTAGCAAATTCAGGCCAGAGGAAGCACAGGGGATGGCAACAGCCTGGGGTGGGCGAGCAACACACGAGGACGGATAGAAGAGGTTTAAGGGCCAGAAACATCCTTGCTGCTTTCCAGGCCATGCTTTAGGGTAAAATGATCCAACCATTTTCCTCACTGGCACCTGGACGCCATCAATGGCTGGCAATAAAGCCAGCCCCAAAAATTTCTGGTTTGGGTCACGAAGCTTCCTGTGGCAGACAGGGCTCCGGGCCGAGTGCTCGTCCTGCCCTCCTGCTGCTCTTCCAAACCCACCAGTACTGAACCCAGCCCAGCACCACCGGCCCCTCCAGGACAGGGACAGGGGCCAGGGGAGAACAGGAGCACCAGGCACCCACAGCCCCACTGCTGCAGTCGGAGGGGAGAAGCTTGAAAGGCTCATTTGTTCCTTTTCTGGCCAGCTGAGCTGATCTCCGCAGGTCAGGGAATGGGAAACACATTTATCCTGGATGTGCCCCTCAGCAGCAGCAAAGAACCATCCCAATCCATCTCCTTCTCCCCAGAACATCAGCATGTCCCCATGCTGAAGACTGAGCCACCACCAACACATCCCACTGCCCAGGGAGAGGGAAACAGGAATGGAGGTGGGAGTGTGGCATCAGACCACTGGTCCAAGAAGCTTGTGAGAAATAATTAAGGAAAACTTCCCATCCCTTTTTCTTGGAAATGGCTCATCCCCAAATCATTGGACAAACACAAGTTTTCCTCTGCCGTGGTGCAGGGGGTCCCAGCATGGGGTCACAAACCCTGGCTGGCTCTGAGCATCCTCCTCCCGTGACACAAGGAAAAGCACATCAGTTCCCTGCCGATGTCCCACCTTCTTTTCTTAATGCCACAAAAATAAGGAGAGAAGATTTTATCCATTTTGCCCCCCAAAATGAAGCTGCCACTCAGGCTTGCCACTCCAGTGCCCACCTGGCACTTGGAAAAATAAAGACTTGTGGAAATTCTGGGGGAAAAAACTGGGGAAATGGGGCCACAAGTGGTGTCCCCTCATCCCTGTCCCCATCAGCACCCGCAGCGGATCCCAGGATCGCTTTGGGGAGTGGGAGTGAGCGGGACAGAGGAAACCCGTGGCTCCAGCCAGGGATGGATTATTTGAGCAAACTAAAAGCAGTGGTTTGTTCCCTCCTGCACCAACGCAGTGGAAAGAATTTCCAGCTCCGGCTCCCGGGTGGAAAAGCTAAAAATCTGCATTGAAATAGTAACGGTTTTGGAAAAAGAAGAAAACAAACCAAAAACCCCACAACCACTACAGGAGCTGGAATTAAATAAAGGTGGGGTGGAGTTTTTTTTAGTTTTGGGGTTGCGTTGGGGTATTTTAGCTTCTCCTCACCTCTGCTCCAAGCAGACCCTTTCCGTAACCACAGGAAAAGGCAAGGGAGTGACACTGCCGTGTTTGGGAACCTTCTGGCAGAATTGCCACAACCCCAACTTCAATATACTCTCTTTTTCCACCCTAGAGATATCATTTTATTCGCTTCTTTATTCCCCTAAGCCTACTTTTTTCACCTAATTTCCCACTGTATATATTAAGCAAATTGGGAATTTTTTGGCCAGTAATGTTTTCTCATCCTTTTGGGCTCCGTTGCAGCCCTCGGCTGCTCCCCGCGTCCCAGGTGAGATGCCCTGATGCCACCCTGAGCCAACCCCCTCCCCGACCCAGCAGAGTGGCTGGAAAGCACCAGCCAGGCCAGGGCGAGGTGCGACGGTGGGTTTGTGACCCCTCCAGACGCGCTGGGCCATCACACACCACCACAAACCGGCCGCTGGCAGCGAGTCCAACGCCCGGCGACAGAAGGCTTCACAGCATTTTCCCGGCAGTGCTGGGAAACAGTTTAGGAAACCAAGCACAGGGAGCTGCAGGGGTGGCAGTGCCAGGAGCCCCAGCGATGCCCCCACTGCCGGGTCAGCTCAGACACGTGCCCAGCCCTGGGAGGATCCAAACGCCCCGGGAGAGGAATGTCAGCACCGAAATTGGGCTGTGCTCTTCAGCTGAGTTCTGCAAGGTTTGGGGAAGAGCAAGCTGGGGCCGTGTTCGGGATTTTTTCTTTTCCCCCTACAAAATAGGGGCAAAAAAAAAAAGGGATATTGCAGCTGAAAGGGCAGGTAAGAAAATCAGACTAGGATGCATTTTCAAAAGAGGATGCACTCACTTCTGGGAGGAGAGGTGCTGCTCAGCACACAGCAAATCCTGCTGGGCTCAGTGGGGGGAACAGCACCCCCAAAACTGCCTCCCTGAGGAGCAGCTCCAATATCCCTTTACACTGAGAGAAGCATTTTCCACCAGTCTGTAAGCAATCACTAAGGATGTAACACTTGCATGGCATGGAAAATAAACCAATAAATAACAAAAATGAGTAAGAAAAATAAATTATAAGTTATATTATAACTGTAACCAAAGTTGCTGAAGCGAAGCCCCAAACCTGTAACATCAATTAAGAAAGGAGAAGAAAGAACTACAGGATATTGCTTTAAAATCCAAACAGCATCTTCTCCCCTTCCCTGCCAAGATGAGGGATCTGCTCACTCTGACCCCCCCAAAAGCTGATATTTTAATTGCTGTGTTTTAATCAATGTGTTTTAATCAATCCTGCTGCCACCTGTGTATTTATGGATCAGGAAAACCCAAACTTTGCACGCTGGGGCGGAAGGATTCCCTGCCCCAAGCTTGGGGCTGAAAGGAGCCAACTCCATCTACAAAGTGCCAAAGGAGGGAGAGACCTGGAGTACTTTTTCCATTTGTTTGTTTTCTGGAGGAAATGCCTTTGCCACAGCAAACCTGTGGGAAACTCAAAAGTCTGAACGTGGCATCTCGTCCCAACCCATCTCCCATCTGCTGGTAAATAAAACCAGGATGATAAAACATACCCAGTGAATCCACAGGGCAACGCACCCCTCGACCCATAGGGTGCTAATGAGCTGCTTTTAACTCAAATTGAGATAATAATCATTAATTTATTTCAGAGAACTCCTTGCCCCAGCTGACCTGCCCACACCCCTCCCCTTGCTTTTTCTGGTGCCTGTTCTCAGAGCAGAGTCTATTTTCAGCAATCCTCTTGGATGGGTTTTCATGGAAAATGAAGTCTACACTGCCCTTAGTTTAGATTATATCAGAAGAAAAAAATTTCTGTAGGATAGAAGAGATCTGTTCTTCTGGATGGGAAAGAGGGGTGAGTTGGACAATTAATACTTTTCATGGATGAACTCTCTAAGGTCACACATCTCTGTGTAATTGAAGCAGTTCCTTTCCTGGAGTGAGATACTCAGAGATCCCTGGAAACATGAGTCCCAACTAGGGTTTTTCCACAATCTCCTTCCAAATATGTAAAATATCTGTGTGCAAGTCTGTAAGGATGAAATATTACATATACATAAATATATGCATGATCCCTACATACACTTGTGTATAAGGATAAAATCTTCTATATATGTATACATACAGGGATATCTATATATATTTAGGTCAAAAAGGGGTGAAAAAGGGAAGAATAATGTGAATTAGGCTTTTGTAAATAGAAGAGGAACCCCAGAAAAGGCCTGAGCCAGCACAACAGAGCAGCCCCATCTCCCCCTGGTCACTGCAGGATTCCCCTCCAGAGGGAAGTAGAGAAAATCCCTGGCCTCCAAAACATGGAAAAGCCCAGAAACGGCAGAATCCCAAAGGACACGGTGACCTGAGGGGAACCCTCTGCGGTGGCCAGAGCAGGAGGACCAGGAGCACAGCTCCATCACTTCCCCTCTGCCGCCCTGCGCTGCTGAGCCAGCCTTTTTCAGTTTTATTTTTCCACTCACTCCCCGCATATTCCTTAAATTAGCCCTTCAGTTGACTTGGAGGTTGCAAAATGGAAAAAGGAAAAGTGCAAACAGGCAGGTAAAGGGAGGGTTATCCCGACCCCGTCTCCCGGGAGCAGGCGGTGCCTGGCTCGGCAAACTCCAGCTGAGCCGATGTTGTACAGGGCGAATCCCTGGGGATTCGGCCACCGCCGGAGGGGCCGGAGTCACTGCTCGGCTCAGTTCCTCCTCGAGCAGCTCTGTGCTTTCGCTCCCCGCGGCAAAGGAAGCAGAAGAGAGAATCTCCCCCACCCACACACCCTTCCCAAAAAACAACTGATTTTTATCAGCCGCAAGCGCAAAGAAAAACTGTTTCCAAACCAGATGAAGGAAAAAAAAAACTAAATAAAAAACAACGAAACCCCCCCACATAGAGTAAAGCAAATATCTAACACAAAAAACACAGGCTGCAAGCGCTCCAGCGGTTTTTCTCCAGAAAGACAAGGGGGGGGGGGGGGGGGGAAAAAAAGGGCTTTGTGCGGGCCACCCCCCACCCA
>VZRE01015485.1:551796-564421 GCA_013396775.1 Cephalopterus ornatus | reverse complement strand
GGGGGGGGTGGTGTTGGAGAGTGGGTTCTGTCTGCATGAGTCCTTCCCACAGTTTCCTAGGAGATTGGCTGCCCACACTGAGCCTGCTGAAGGCAGGACTGGAGCTGGTGCCCTGCCCTGCGCCATCTCCCCCTGTGCAAGTCACCAAAGTCACACTGTGGAGACCTGGGGGTGCCCTGATCTCAGGCAGCAGCTGAGCTGCACAGGGACAAACAAACAAAAGAAAAAATCAATCAATCAATCAATCAATCCAAATTTAAAAATACTTAATTTAAAAATAAAGCTTAAAAACGTTTAAAAAAAGAAAAATTAGAATATAAAAATTTTCAAAGAAAAGTTAAAAAATTAAAAAATGTTACGGTGTTAAAAAAAAAAAAAATCTCAAAAACATTTTAAAAAAATTATTAAAAGCCACTGGGTGGCTGGGCCCCATGCACTGGCCTGCAGTGGAGGAAGGGAGTCAGGATGTTCCAGCTTCATCTCTCCAGCTGTGGAGATCCCAGCAGGGCTGTCACACCCTGACCTCCAGGGGGGAACCCTGAACACTGTCACCAGGATAAAGCCCATGTGCAGCCCTGAGCAGAGCTGTGCAGGGCCATGAGCACCCCACCTTCCTCCGGGCTCTTCCCTGTCTCCAAACCATCACAAATGTGCCGAAACGGGCCATTTGTGGCATGTTTTCAGTGATGGGGCTCAGGGAAGTGACCCTTCGGGCAGGCCGGGAGCCCCAGCCCTGCTATTTTTAACTGAGCGTCAGGCCGGGGCCATGGAGGGTTTCCTTCCTCTTTCTCTTTCGTGAGCACCGAACAAAGGAAACCCAGATAAACCTCCACTAACCCCTTTGCTTTGAGGCAGGGAAGTCCTCGAGAGAAAAAAGAAAAAAAAAAAAAATGGTAAGCCAGCACATTCCTGTGCAGCTTCGGGGTGGACAGTTCAGGCTGAGAACTGGGAAAACACGGCTGTGTTTTTAGCCCAAAAAAATCGCAACCGGGCATAAAAGGGACTGGTTTGACCCAGGGGGAGGGGGGAGAATATAAGGCAGCAGCATTTTTTTTCCCAAAATCCCAGGGAGATTCAGTAGTGTTCCAACACTACTGAAAGAAAAAAAAACGGGATTTTTTCCTTTTATAGAGACACATTTAGCTCTAGATAACACATGGAGGAATCCAAACCAATAAAAACCATAGAACCATGGTATGGTTTGAATTGGAGGGGCCAGACTGAAAGGGTTTACTTATCGTAGATCCCTTTCCCCAAATTTTTCCTGTATTTTTTGTCTGGGGAGGAGAAGCCAAGGCACCGCCACCCCATTTTCGTGCCGGCACCAAGAGAAATTTCTGAAAACCATCTGAAAATTTGCCACGAGTTACCAAACACACACCCAACAGCTCCAGGACACCTTATTCCTCTGGGTGCAACCACATTCCAGCGGTCCAGCCATTCCCTGGAAAACACAGAGATGTTTTGCATCAAAAAAAAGCTTTGGAGAACGGGCTGTCCCTCGGTGTAACGACTGCCTTTACAGCTTCGGAGGGGGGCTGTGTTTAGCAGGTAGGCTGCAAAAAAAAGTGTTATCTGGAGGGAGATATATAAGTATCGGGCTATAAATAGCTCACAAATATATCGAGCTCTACCTACGCGCAACAGAAAAGAAATTGTTTGCCAAATACTTCACATGCTGCTGTTGGCTTCTCCATTTCGTTTCCCTGGGGGAAAAAAAAAAAAGAAAAGCAACAAAACCCCCTCCTATATTAACCAGAGAGCAAATATATACCCTGACAGGAACAGCTTTTGGCTGCACAAGGGAAGAACGTGTGCCATTGCTCAGTTGGTTTCGGTTTGGGTTCCGAGCCCAGAACCACTGATGGCTGTTCACACCAAAGGCCTCTGTGGGAGATGTAAAGCTTTTTTTTCCACCAATTTTTGCCTTTTTTTTCCCCAGCTTGAGGAGTTGGTGATGGTTTCCCTGCTCAGGCATCATCCCTCCAAATCAGGCTGCTTTAGTTGTTCTTGCTGGGCTTCGGCCAGGCGGGTTCAGGCTGTGCCTGTGGCCAGAAACCAGGGCCTAAGGAGGTAAAGGTAAAGAAAACAACCCAGAAAAAAAAGCAACCTTTTGAAATTCTCCTCTTTGCATTGCCCCAGGGACTGAGGGTTTGGGGGAGAACATATTCCTGAAATCTTAGAATCCTGGAATGGTTTGAGTTGGAAGAGACCTAAAAGCTCATCCCATTCCATCCCCTGCCATGGGCACGGACACCTTCCACTAGCCCAGGTTGCTCCAAGCCCCGTCCAGCCTGGCCTTGGACACTTCCAGGAATAGGTCAGCCACAGATTCTCTAAGGGGAAATGCCACATCTCATCCTTCTCCAACTTGCTTTTATTGCTTTCATTTATTTTATGTATTTTTTTATGAAGGCACAGCTTGCTCTGACCTCCTCACCCAAGAGCAGGGGCTTCTGTGGCTGCTCCATCCCAGCAGGCTCCTTCCATTCCCAGGCTTTCCCAAACAACAGTTCTCATCTGAGCACCATTCCGTGCCATGGCAGGTGGCTCCCGGGGATCTCTGAGGTGCTGCAGCCCCTGGGGGCTGTTCATGGATGAAAGGGAAGAGCTGATGGGCCGAGGGGAACAGGCGCTTTCCTTCCTCTGGGCGATCAAGGGGCTGCAAAGCAAACTGGCTGCTGAAATGTGCCCCCAGTTCGTGGGGCAGGAAAGCAGGGAGCTCTGGGATGGGTGGGATGGAGCCAGGCTTCGCTCACCACCCCCAGCACTGGCGCACTGGGGCTGCCCTCGGCGTGGCGTCGCTGCGGTCGGGATGTCGGGAACAACCTTCCCACAAAAATCGAAGCCGGGAATCCGAAAATAAAAATATCACAGATGATTTCAGGCTTGCTGAAAGCATGATTGACTGTTTAATTCCATCCCCCCCACACACACACACTCCTTTCCTCACGACCAGGATGACTCAGCCCTGGCACGGACATGGAGGCTTCTCCTGGCTCCTGCCCTCGCCGCGGGAGCGGAAAAAGGACCCTCTTGTAAAACACTGGCAGCGATAACTGAGCCCAGTGATTGTGGGGCACAACAGCCACTGCCAATCAACACAGAGCCAGCAGGACTCTCCCACACTCAGCCTAGGTGGCAGAAACACCCACTGTCGAGAAGACTTTCTCCATTGCTCCAGGATGCCACTGTTCCCGCTCAACCCCAAATCTGAGGATGCTGAGTGGCTCTGCTGCTGGACATGGACCTGTTGGGGTGGGAAAGCCTATCCCAGTGGTGTTTAGAATGTCACTGGGCCAGGGATGGCACCATGGGAAATGCTGCCCATCAACCCTTCACTGCGCTGGGCTCAGGAGGAAAATAAACCCCACAGCTCAAGGGAAAAAGAGGAGCCCCTTGGGATAACCCATTTCCCAAAGCCACTTTTCTTACTGCTGGGCAAAACTGCAAAGAGGAAATGCAGGAAAAGCAAGCCAATGGCATGACCAGCATCGGGACCACATTGAGGAATGAGAAGAATGCTGTCAAAGGAGAATGGGCTCCTTTGGGGCTGCCTTGACATCCAGGGCTGCCTGCTCCAGGGCCCAGAGGGCCAGGATGGGTTTGGTTTACAGGGATTATTTTTACTATCTGCAAGTCTTCACCATGGAAAAGGTAGGGAAATTCCCCCTTGGCTGGCCCAGCTCCCCTTCCCAGCAGCAAGGAGCAGTCAGTGATTTTCAGGCTCTCCTTTTGCCAGCGGTGTTGCAGCTACTGAGCACAACTCCAGTGGTTTAACAGAGCTGACTCCAACTTCCTGGTTCATTCCCCCTCCCAGCTGGTTTTTGCCATTCCTGAACCCTTTCCCACAGCCACCAGTGCAGGATCCCCATGGCCCAAGCAGCCCCCACAACGTTTTGGGGCTGCACAATGTCCCCTCTGTGTGGGGCGAGTGGTTTCATGGGAGTAGGTGTGTGGCGTGCCTGCCTCTTCTCCTGGAGTCTCTCACACCAATCTTGGCTCTTATGTTATTTTTACACTCCAAGTTTCGAGCTGCAGACATGCACAAGTGCTCTCCAAGTATAAAACCCAGAATTTGTATATTTAGAATCCATCATTCATTAAAAAAAAAAAAAAATTCATTTCTCTAAGGCCCAAACTCACAGCTCTGGAGGAAGGACAATGCAGGGTATCTCCTGGGACTGGTGGGAGGTGACTGCAGGATTTGGCTTCCTCCATCCCACTCTGTGAAATGACACGTGCCTGTTTTCCAGCCTCCCTGTGAAGCCAGAAGCTCTCTCCCCTCAGCCAACCCAATCACACAAGCTCACGAGTCCCCAAGTGCACTTTAAGTAAAACACAAAGAGCCAAATCGACATTTAAAACACAAGCACCCCCAGGTGCACAAAGACTAAGAGGGTTTGCAAGCCACCGAGCTGCATCTCTCTGAAGATGGAGCAGAGCTGAGCCCTTGTCTCCTACATCAAAAGCAGCTTGTGATAAAAAGATTTAAAAAAAAAAAAAAAAAATTAAAAAAAAGAGTAAATCACAAGAACATTTGCTGCTGGAACTGCTCCTGGGAAGGGCGGGATGTCTGGAAGGAGACTGTGCACACAGCGTGCGCCAAGCAAGATGTGACATATCTGCGCCCAAGCTTGATGAGATGCAAAGAGCATCCCCCAGTTTGGGGCCACCCGGGGCTCTGTGGTGCCCACCACGAGCACCCTGAACACCGGCCCTGGAGCAGCACAGACCAAACAGCTGAGAAAATGTAATCCGAAGCCGGTGAGGAGGCGGCTCTCTGCAGATGGCATCAGTGCTGGCTTCACTGCCAGCTCCACGGTGTGTCATCGCTTCTGCTCAGCCCTAAGTGATGCAAATATAGAAAACAATGTCATTGTTGCTAGGATTTTTGGGCTCAGGCTGCGTGGCCAGGCTGGGAGCGCACGGCGGTGCTGGGGAAGGACGGCCACCAGGAGTGGTGTTATTTCAGATGAAGAGGAAGATGAGTAACTTCTCCAAGGCTGAGTCCTCTCAGCGCACTTTTAAATGGCTCAGAGCTCAGTTATCAACAGTGCTTTCGGCTCCTGTAGGTCTCCAGGACATCAAAGCGCGTGTCTGCTGCGGGGTTTGGGAAGCCCCAAGTGACCCAATGCCCCGGGTGCGCTGTGCCCCAGCCCCAAGCTCTGAACTCATGGAAACATCTCAACCTCAGTGCACAAAATGACCAGAAATAGGTATTTATAAAATGCCAGACATCCTCATTTACCCCTAAAACTCTCTCCCAATGCCAGACCAGCCACGAAGTCAGGGCATCAGTGAGGGTTGGATTTAGGTTGGATTTTAGGGACTGTTTCTTCCCAGAAAGGGTGTTCAGGCACTGGTTCAGACTGCACAGGGCAATGGTGGAATCCCCATCCCTGGAGGGATTTAAAAGCTGGGTGGATGTGGCACCTGGGGACAAAAGTGGTGAGCTTGGCAGTGCTGGGGGAATAGTTGGACTCGATCTTGGAGGGCTTTTTCAACCCAAACAATTCTATGAATCTGTGATTCTGGGCTTACCAGCTCCGAAACCCCTCGTCGGGGGCACAGAGCTCCTAGAGGTGCCGCACCCTCCTTGCCAGGAAAATTAACTTCCACCTAATTAACCACTGATCACCCCATGCAGGGGGGAGCACAGGGCCTCTGCCGAGGCTGCTCCAGCTGGGAATTGCAAACCCTCTCGCTCTGTCCACTGGCAGCAGGACGCGAGGTGTCCCTGGCGCGGGGCCGAGAGGATGGGGTTGGGGAAGGCAGGGGGAACAGCCTTGCACAGGAAAACCTGGAGCGCTCCATCGTCCAAACATCTGACATCCAGCCTCAGCCTGACCAGCTTCTTGTCCCTGAAAATACACAGCCGTGACCTATTTCCAGGGAACGCGAGCGCCCGTTTAAACAAATCCCTGACAAATGAAGGCAAGAAACCATTTCCTCCCTATTTCCTTCCATTAGAAACGAAACACTGCCATTAATCACCAATAAAGAAATAAAACTCCTAAACGATCTGCTAGTGACTGGTTGAGTCAGGTCCCTCTCCCGGAGCTTGCCACGGATCCAACCCCAGGCACAACTGGAATCACTCTGGCTCTGCTGAGCCAAACCATTGCTCTCTCCCACATCTAAAAAAAAAATGAGGATGCAGAGCTGCTGTTGGGGGACATGCTGGGCTCGCTGATGCCCAGCCCTATGTGCACCCCCACCTTATTACTCCAATTACTTTCATTTTTTAATCTGATTAATTATTTTTTTTTTTCTCTCCCTCCAGGAAAAGTTTGTGTGCAAGAACCCTCTAGGAAAAAATATCACACCCTGCCCTGGGTACAAGTTATTCCTGGGGAGATTCCAACTGGACATAAGAGGGAAATTTTTCACAGTGAGAACAATCAGCCATTGGAATAATCTCCCCAGGGAAGTGGTGGTTTCCCCAACGCTGGACTTTTAAGATTTGGCTGGATGTGGTGCTGGGCCATCTTGTCTAGACCACGCTTCCGCCAAGAAAGGTTGGACCAGATGATCCTTGAGGTTCCTTCCAGCCCAGGATTCCAGGATCCTATGAAATATTAGGGTGTCTTATTAAGAGCTATTATTTTGCAAACCGTTCAGCAGCCTCCAGCCCCAGTGACTGTTCCATCCCACTCCCTGCCTGCCCCTCTCCGAAAGTAAATCCCATGAAGCGGCAGCAAGCAAATGCCTGGAGGCTGTTCCAGTGCTCACAGCCCCAGGAAAGCAGCCGGTCCCTGGGACACCACGTCCCAGCCAAGCACTGCCAGGAGCAGCTTGCTGGTAGACGGAGCAATTATCCCCGGCAAGGAGGAGGGCAGACGTGTTGGCAGAGAGTGCGGGAATTCTTCCTGCGTTTCCAGGCTTGGTTTGTGGAGATAACTTTGGGCTGGTTTGCTTTTTTTAGCCAGATTAGGATCTTGCTTGTGCACCATGCAAGGGGCTGTTTGCAAATTGCTGTTGGCAAAGCTCAGCCCACCACAACCCTCAGTGGCAGCTGCGCTGGATGTGGCTCCCAAGGCTGGCCCAAGGGAGGGTGCAGTGTCCTGCTCCAACATCAGCACTGCAGGGGCAGAGGGGTCTTCTACACCCCAGCATTGGGAAATCCCTCAGTACCTGTGCAAAGCTCACAAAAGGCTCCCTTTGCCCAGGCAGATTGGCTCTAACAACAGTTCTGTGGACACTGACCACGTGGAGAGGTCCCTGTTTCTGTGTCTGGTCAGAATTCCCCTGGGAAAGGGGGGCACTTCATAGAATCACAGACTGGATGGTGTTTAAGGGCCCTTCTAACCAAAACTTGTTCCAACCCCCTTTCCATGGGCAGGGACACCTTCCACAAGCCCAGGTTGCTCCAAGCTCCATCCAACCTGGCCTTGGAGACTTCCAGGGATGGGACAGCCGGAGCTGCTCTGGGCAACCTGTGCCAGGGCCTCCCCACCCTCACAGGGAAGAATTTTGTCCCAATATCCCATTTAAGTCTATTCTCTTTCCATTTAAAACCATTCCTCCTTGTCACCCCCAGCTTTTCCTGTTGGGGTGAGCGTGGAACAGACCATGGGGTGCTCGTGCCACGATGTGACCTGCGGGGTCACAGCTGGGATGGTGACGTGGCCATGGGATGGGGATGTTGCCTCCTCCTCCTCCTGCTGCCTCCTGCACCCTCCAATCCCACCACATCCACACTGGGACATCCGCAGGAAGGGATCTCACTTGAAAGCACGAGACAAACCCCAGGGACATCCCCACCACCGGTGAGGAGCTTGGGTGCTGATCTTCCCCTCCCAACCCCAGCCTCCCTCGTGCCAAGGGGCCAAGATTCGCTCTATCCCAGCACGGAGCGAGACATTTCCTGCCCCAGCACTTATCTCCACGGCCAGGCGGCTCGAGGAAGCTGAACACCCTCGTGCTGCTGCTCAGTGGCTGCTGGCCAAGGGTGCACTTGTGTTTGACACAAACACGGCGGGGCCGGTCACTGCCGCCACGGGCACGGCCCGCGGGGCCTGGCTGGGGCTGCTCTGGGGTGGCAGCACATCCCCACAGGGACAGACTGAAAATAAACATTTCTGACCTGATTCCACTCCTTACATCACGCAACTCCACGTGGACACGTCCTCACCACGCGCCCAGCCTGCGCGTGAGATCCGATACTCGAGTTCCCAGACGCAGCGATGCACCCCGAGGTGCTGCTGCAAAGCCTCCATCAGCCACAAACGAGCTCAAACCCCTCAGCAAACCTTGGCTGACGACCCATGAATGGAAATAACATGGAATTGACTAAATAAATTGTGCTGGAAGACATTTATCTCCATTAAAATACCTTCACACAGGGGCTGGAGGCATCGGGGTGAGGTGCCTGGTGCCCTCAGTATTCTGCACCCTGCAACCACATGAAGAAATGCCAAAAACATGCAAAACCTCGATAAGGACGGCGTGGAGGAAACGTAACTGAAATCCTTGAGTTTCACAAGGGCCGTGACAATAGCCCAGATTGCTGCCAACTTTCCTTTCATGCACCGAGCAACAAAACTTCTGGCTCTCTGCAAAGAAAAGAGCTGGAAGGGAAAGAAATGTTGCCAGAGGAGTAAGTTTTGGGATGGTTTTCTGAATTTCAGCTAGTTTTTCTGTGAGAGGGTAAGAAACGTCCCCTCCAGCATGAGCCAGAGCTGCCCTTGCTCGTCCCCAACCCAGGAGGGAGCAAAGGAAATAATTATCCTGAGATTCACTAGCAGAGGGAAAACACAATGTTTTCTGATAAATATTTATGCTTTGCTGTAAACTCCCTTGTGACAACAGCTTCTGTGGCATCCGGGCACCTTTTGCATTTCAAAGTTGGGATTTTCAATGCAAAAGCTGCTGAGTAGCCAAACCTGGGCTCCGGTGTGCTCCAGGGGACTGGAGGGGTACAGCCACCCTCAGCTCCGCAGGCCACGGGTTTGGCTCCTAGGGAAATCCTCAGTCCAGCTGGAGGATGGGATGGAGGCAAAAATCCCCCAAGGAATTTGCTTAGGGATGCTCAGGTGAAGCCATTTCTTGTCCCCAGGGGAGATAAAGAGCTTTGGGGCTCCAGAGGTGATTGTACCATCCTGCTGAGGAAAAGGCAGCTGTAAGCCAAAAGTCTTCATGCAGCAGCAGAAATGGAAAAGCAGCACATTCAGGAGCTGAGCCCTGCAGAGGGTTTGTGCCATAACAGGGGCTGCAGAGACCCAGCTCCAAAGTCCAGTCAAAGTGTTTGGGCCCTGGAAGGATGCACAAAATCCTCCATGATCTCCCTCATGATCTCAATTTGGGACAGCCAGGAATGGTCGTGCGGCCACCTCACCTCTCCATCCGCACCAGGGATTGAGGTCCCAGGGCAGCAAACAGCACCCACAGGCAGAGCAGTTGACATCTGCACAGGTCACTAGGCTTGCAAAGTGTTTGGGATTTGCATTTGATTAAGATTAAGTGCTAGGAAAATAAAGGCAGCCAGTTCCTCACTGCAGCTGGGCCAGGGCGAGGTCCAGTGATGAGGGAAAGAGCAGGGATGGGGAGGACAAAACCCCCAAATTTGATCTGAAGGGACTGGAGAAGGGCTGGGACCTGAGGGTGCTCAGCATGGCCAAAGTAAACATGCCCCACACTCTGGAGATAGCAGGGGTTTGTCCTCTCTGCTCTGACACAGAATTTGTATATGGAAAAAACATGCCAGGCTCATGACAACAGCCCCACTCCATCTGGATAAATAGTTAACTGAGCAGTCAAAATAGCTGGTGCTACAAAACAGCTGCTGGGACAGGAGACAGCGGCAGAAGCATCACTGGAAAAACGGGATGGGAGGAAGGAAGTGATTGAGTGAGGGGATGTGCCAGAGGAGAGCGGGGAACAGGCGGCAGCAGCCAGCCCTGCCCGAGCCGAGATCCCTCAGCACTGCCAGGGCACTCCAGTGCCCCCCACCTGCCTCTTCCCTGGCTGAAAAGGGGTGCTGGGGCGGGCCCTGTTCCTGCCCCAAGCACTGGTACCCAGCACACACCACAGGACACGAGGGTGCCCCGCAGCAGTGCAGGGGCACAGCCCAAAATCTGAACAACTTCTGCTTGGCAGGAGAGCAGGAATGGGAGCTGCAGGGCGGGAGGGGGTGTTGGACCTGCTGGAAGCAGAGGGAGAGCTCACCCAGGCCGTGCAAAGAGCTTTTAAAGGAGGACCGGGCCCTTTTCGTTCCCGACTGATCAGGCAGAGCTTAGCCCTGCTGCACACACCGGACCAACTGCCTCCACCTGCAGACCTGGATTAGCTTCCCCTGCCTGCTGCACAGCAGGCACAAAAGGGACAAAAGCTCGTGGATAGAAAGGTGCCTGTCCCCCCAGCCCACCCCCTGCACCCACACAAACCCCCCAGCCCTGGGTGAGGGGTGAGCTGAGAGCCAGGTCTGCTGTCGGGACCAGTTTCCCCGTGGTTGGGAGAGGGGAATTCTCCAGCCAGGGCCGGCAGACAAGGAGCTTCCTCGGGAACTGGGCAGCCTTGGAGAGCACGGGGCACCCTCAGCCGTGACTCCCAGCTGTGCTCTTTGCTGTGGGAAGGGCCCAGCAGCTCAGTGGGGGCTCTTCCTGAGCATTCCATGCTGCTGGGAAGGGGCTGGCACGGCTCCCCACTCTCCAGAACCCCGCAGCAAAGCTCCCAGTGGGAATGGCTTTGCAGGATGAAAGGGTCGGAGTCTCTCTGCACCCATGGGCGCTGGGATGCATCACAACAGGCTCTGATCACAGCAGGGGAGACGGTAGGGCTGGAGGAGTTTGGCTATTTGGGAGCCAAGGAAGATTTGGGGAAGGAAAGGGATGGCAAGATTTGCAATGCTGGAGCTGCAGCCCTGGGGACAGGTCACCAGCTTTGGGATGTGAAGTGCTTTTGTCCACCTTGCTGCAAGCCCAGAAGGGTTACGGGGACGGTAGTGCTTCAGTAGGTCTCAAATCCAATTCCCAAAGGAAAAGCCCAAGCTAAGACTGGATTTTGCCATGATGGGATGTCACACGGTTGATGAAGTGCCGCTTCCAAGTCCAGAGCCTTCCCGGGACCTCTCCCATCCCTCCCCTATCATCTGTCGCTCCATGAGACATGTGACATGGCACACATTCCCACTGTGGGCAGGGATGTGACCCCACAGCCCTCACCTGGCCCCATTAGCTGGGATTGTACTCCCAGCACCAATTACCTGAACCACTCCACCCTTTCCAGTGCAGGGAAAACACCTGCAGGGATTCACACACCTGGAGGGATGTTCCAGCCTCTGGACAGGGAGAAAACACACCTGTGCTCACCCAGCCAGAGATGGAAGACTCCTTGCAAAAAAGGAGAACATTTTCTTTTCAAATGCTGTTTGCATGATCTCTACCTGCAGTGCTCGTTTGCTAATGATTTCTGATCGATTTACTAAATCCCAGCAATGCCACTGCCGGGAGCAGCAGATGCTCTGGGTGGGTTTGGGCACAGCATTAGGAAGTGTCACAGATGGCTTCAGTCCCGAGAACCAGGCAGTGCAGGATGGATTAAAAAAATTATTAAAATATTTATTAACCCTTCAAGAATTATTATTCTCTTCTCTGATACAGCTGGACAAAGGGGGACGAGAGTTCACCCTGAAATTTCCGAGTTGGAAGAGGCCCCAAAATGTCAACGTTCCCAGGGAAAATTAGGAAAAAAAAAAAAAAAAAGTAGTTTTTCTTCTTTAGCCAAAACATCGTATTTCTGCAAAGTCACTTTGTTTTCTTTGTGATTTGTCAAAGCTGGTAACAGAGTGCAAAATAAAACAAATTATTTCCAAACAAGAGTAACTTTACAACAAAAAAATGTAAATATTTGTCCTGATGGAGTGAAAAGGGCTGCTCCAACACTGTCAAGATCTTCCCTCACCCCTGCTTCCCCACCCAGCATGTTTTGCTTCAGTTTTTACGAGGAATCAACAGTTGGAGAAAGCTTTTGGATTTTCCAATGGAAAAGAGCTGGAGGGATGCTCTTCCTACAAGTTCCGCCAATTAGCGCCTGGCTCCCCAGCCCGCGGCTGCTGTGAATTTTCCATTGCTGGAAACCTTAAATATCAAAACTGGATGTTTTTCTCCAAGACAAATGGGACCGTGGGGCAGGAGCAGCCGCCTCCCCGGTTTTCAGGCACGTCCAGCCGAGCGGGACCGATTTCCTCCTGAAAAGCTCGTTTTCCGCCCAACAGCAGCTTGGTTTTGTCTGCCCGCGGGGTGAGGAGCAGGGGGAGAGCTGGGACATCCCTAAAGCGCTCCAGCTGTTTTCCTGCCCGTCCCACTCGCGCACTCCAGCCCTGCTCCATCCCTCCCGGAGCGGCTGCACAGATGTGCCCGTGCTCCAGATGTGCAGCCTCACTGCAAACCCGCGGCAGCAAGTCCCCGCGGGGCTGGAACCAGGGACATGGCTTGTGTCAGAGCAGATCCCAAATATCTGCAGTTTCAGGCAAGACCACAGCTGTAACACAGTGCCAGGGTCAGCTCCTGCACGGTGGGGATGAGGGTCGGATGAGGTGGAAGACCTCAGTGGCATTGCCAAACCCAGCCTTGTTTGATTAAGAGCATTAAAGGTCATTTGTTCGCTTTTTAAAATGATAACA
>VZRE01015485.1:488891-551784 GCA_013396775.1 Cephalopterus ornatus | reverse complement strand
AAATACATCCTTTAACCAAAAATACGATTTCCAACACATTCAATATTTAGAAGCGATGCCAAAGCTGCAGGACAACAAACAGCAGTAACGTTTGGGTGAAATAAAGAGGTTTTGTTTGATTATTTCGTTGCCAGCTTGCCCAAAAGCGGGGCCAAATCCTGGCAACCTGCTCCCTGCCTCAGCCGATCCTTGTCACCAGGACCATCACATCTCCATGTCCAGCTGGGCCTCTGCATCCCAAGGCATTTCCCTGCTCCTTTTCAGCATCACTTCGGGTCCCAGCGGGGAGTGCTGGAACTCTGGCACAGTGGGATTAAACCTTGCAGCCCGGGGGTGGATTTCTCTTCCTGACTCCAGAGGTTCTCCGGAGATCTCCTGGAGATCCTGGTGACTCATCCGGCAGCGGGAGAGTGTGACTCAGCCACGCCGAGGTTGGATGCAGGGAGCAGGGAAGCAAAAACCAGCAGCTCAGCCGTGCCCAAACAGTGGATCCCGTGGCCCCAGTGCCAGGGACAACATCTGGAAGGCGAAGAACGAAACATGGGAAAAGAAAAGCAGGATCCTTGTGGTCAAGTCGCCCTGATAAAGGTCACGATAAGCCTTTTTTGCCTCCCTTCTTTGTTGAAACCCAGTCTGGGGCAGGAGAAACACCTTGCAAATGAAGGGTAATTCCCTTGGGATCGTTTCCACCTCTGGATGTTTTTCTCTAGGCACACAGCAGCCACACCTCGTGAATGTGGAATATTGTCCCTTTTTAAGTCTCCCTGAAAGGCAATGCAAAGCCCTGGTGCCAGGGAAAGCATGGGGTCCTACGGGGGAAAAGCCTCCACGCTGTGCTGAACCCAGGGCTGGGGCAGTTCCAGCTGCCCAAGTGGACACATGAGGTGGATATCCCGATTATCGACTGTTTTTTGGGGAGATTTTTGCACGAGGGGGGAAGCATTCAGTGAGAAAACCCTGTGGTGTATCTGCCGAATTCCTGCTGACGGGCCGTGAGGACATCACCACTCCTGACCCTTCCCAAGGAATCCGGCTGCAAACACCACCACCCCCAGCTCTGTCCCACCGCAAACACGGAATTTTAAGGGTAAAAACCAGCAAACAAAGCTGTGCCGAGGGGCTGAGCGGGCTGGTTTGGGGCCACTGCCTGCAGAAAACTGATCCCAGGGGAGCAAGGAGTTTCCTTACCCGGGAAGGGCAAGGAGGGCGCAGGACCAGGGCAGGGCTTTTCTCAGTGTTTTTGTTTAGGTGGCAGAGAAATCTGACGGCAACAGAAAGGAGCTGGAAAAACAAACAGGTGTGTCCGGCAGCAAAGGGGCCGTAGCTATAGCAATGGGACAGGCCCTGTTGACAAAAGGCTGCACAAAGGACCTTCTTGAGAGATTGAAAGTTGGTTTATGAGCTGGCAGGGTTTCCCGGGAAGGCGCCGGGGCTGGATCACGGCCGTGGGAGGCAACTGCTGAAAAATCAGGACAGGGGGGAGCTGCACTGAGCACAAACGTGCCCCCTCCAGCATCCCCCGGGGCCGGAGCTGGGCCGGGGCTTCATGGACATGGCTGGTTGTGCCCGGGGCTGCTCCGTCACTCCCAGCAGCACGGCAGGGTCCCGGCTCCGCAGCAGGAACCCCAAAGGGATGGTTTATTTTGGGGATCACCCAGCCCTGCTTGCCAGATGCTGCTCTCCCAGTGTCACCTGTTGCAGCTGCAGCCTGGGGCTAGTGCTCCCTGGCTTCTAGAGATCTCCAAAGGCTGGTGCCCTGCCCAGTGCTTTAGCTGGACACACCCTCAAGCCTTCCTTGCGCCCATCCCGGGCACCTGCAATGGGAGAGGCAAAAAGCTGCTCCAAGAGCCCTGCTGGCAGCACCCAAAGCAAAACCATGAGCAGCAGCAGGTGAAACCAACACCCATCACACGGTGTTCGGGGGTGCATCATCCCCAACAGCCCCAGACCCCTGCTTTGCCTTGTTTCTTCTACATCCCCTGCAGAAAGTGGGGCTCTGGCACAGCCAAATCCTCCTGGGAGATCTGACACAGCCAGAAGAGACACATCTGAGCCAGGAGTTTGGCTGTGCCACCAGAGTAGAAGCTCAGAGGGCCAAACTGCACCAGAGAGAGATGCCAGCGTGGGATGGGTGGTGGGACACAAACACCAGCCTTTGTCCAGACAGATTCACACTGAGGTCAAATTTTGCTCCGGATGAGGGCTCCTGAATCCTCCAGTGAACCTCTCACAGGCTGGGGCTGAGCTGCAATTGGCTGGTTTAACTCATCCAGAGGACTAGTTTGTAATTAAAGCCACAGATCAGAGTGACCTCGTGTCCAGCCACATCAAGGAGGAAAAGTTTTAAAGGGAAAAAAAGCCAGAGGCTGCCTTGGGAAGACAATGGGCCACCAGCACTGGCGGCTCCGTGGGCAGCTCGGGCAGCGCCGGCAGCCGCTCCGGGGGCGAGCGCCCCGCTGGGGCTGGGTGCCAGGAACAGGCGCTTCCCGGTGCCCGCGGCGGGACACACTGTTCCCAGCTGGGAATCTCGGCTGCCTGGCGAGGGGAGTGCTGGAGGCAACGAGCTGGGAAGGAAACGGGATTTTATTGCTCCAAGAGCAGCAGCCCCTCGCCCTGCGGCAGGCGAGGGCACCGACGGCTCCCACTCTGCAGCTGTCTCGCAGTAGAGTGTTGGTAAAAAAGCAGGGAAAACCCACCAGGAGTTGGAGGCATCTTTCTTGTGCCCTTCTAACGCTGGTTTTGGATGGGAGGAGGCCTCGTGGAGCAGAGCAGCATCTCTAATTCCTTCAGCAAGCACAAGGATGGAGGACAGGCAGTAGGACCTCCAGACATTAGCCCACACTCCTCATCCATGGATATCCTCCCTCGACTCGTGTGGGCTTAATTAAAGAAAAGCTATAACCTCTCAGCAGCAGCTCTGCTGGTGCTAAGCATTATTAGTACAAAATTCAGGAGGGATTTGCTTTACTCTCAGAGAGCCTTTGAGTTTTATTTACCAGAAACAACTATTTTCAGCTCCCCAGGTCCTGCCTCCGCAGGTTTGACTCCCTCAAGCGAAGGAAAAGGCGGAAGCCAGGGCAGGGAGAGGGAGCTGGGGAGGGTGCTGAGCACAGAGCACACCCTCCCAGGTGCCAGCAGCTCTGGAGAGACTGAGGCATCTTCTGCAGAAAAAAAGGTGCCAAAAGATCAAACACATCACGGTGCAGTTTGAAACCGGAGAATGAGTCGAGGGAAAAAAAAAAACAAAGATGTCGTTTAAAATCCAGCAGCGGATCCAAAACTGACCCCACGGAGGATGAAACTCTCTTTTCTCTTTAAATATTAACACAGTGTGAAGAAACAAAAACATTAAAAAAAAAAAAAAAAAGGAAAAAAGAAAAAAACCATACCATTGGTGGGGAGAAAAGAGCCCAACTTGCTACTATGAGGAACACAAACCCCAGAGTGTGAGGGGGGGGATTTCTGTGAAACCATTGACATTTTTGATTAATGAGCTTTCTGTGGGTGGCTGATGTAGAGGAGAAGGGTAAGAAACGCAGACATGACTTGTTCTCAAGCAAGATGATGAGAATAAAGGTCTCCTGACTCAACACTTCTTCTGACTCAAGAATTCATCTTTTTGTTTTGTGCCTGTGCAGATCCTGCTGGATGCAAGGCAAAGCTGCACAATTTGCGTACTTCCCATCAACAGTGTGGTCTGTTTAGGCTCCAAGGCAACAAAACCAATTTAAAGCCTACCTTTCCATGCTGAACTAGATGTGCTTACGATTACACCTTAATTCCATATTTAATTTGGTCTAAGATAAGCACAGTGATGAACTGAAGCCCCAGTAAATGTCTAGCCACATACTGAAGTGCTGTTGTAGGTGTCACACCATAGGATGTGACCTGTTGGAGAGAGAAAAATCTGTAGAAGATGGTTTTACTGATTAGAAAATACAAACTCATAAGGGGAAGCATTTTCCTGGGATTCCTCAGGTGTTTTGTTGGTTTTTAGAAATTTTATGTGCTTGAGGAAGTTAAAACATTTGGGTGCCTGAAAGGCAAGAGGTGAGAGCTGAGGTACCAACCCACCTCCGCAGAGGTGTCAAAGATCAGAGAATCTCACAATGATTTGGGGGGGAAGGGACCTTAAATCTCATCTCATCCCACGCCCTGCTGTGGGCAGGGACACCTTCCACTGTCCCAGGTTGCTCCAAGCCCCGTGCAACCTGGCCTTGGACACTTCCAGGGATGGGGCAGCCACAGCTTCTCTGGGCAACCTGTGCCAGGGGAATGACTCATTATAAAGAACTAAAAAGAATTCTATGTGTCAGATACTGGACATGAGGCAGTACAAAGGTGGGATGTTCAGCACTGACCTCACCAACACCTCCTGGAAGAGCCCAAAGACATCAGAGAGCAACCAAGGGTTGTTTTCAGATGTGTTTGTGAAAGGAGGAGAGGGATTCCAGCTGGGCACGGCCCACACCAACCTGTGGAATGGAGCATCTCTCCCAGCACTGACTCCTGAGGACGTGCAGGTAATGGAAATGGCTTGGAGCCACCACATGTGATGATCCAGCTGCGAGGAGATGCCAACAAAGTGTTTTGGAAACGAGCCTGCGGGAGAAAATACCGCTGACAAATATTTGCAGGCACTTCAATTCACATTTCTTCAGTTTTCATAAAGCTGGTTTGTTGTTTTGTTTTTTTTTTTTTTTTTTTTTTTTTCCCCATGCAACTCAAGTTTAAATATTTGTTACTTGCACTGCAAATGTTAAGGAAAAAATACCACAAATGCAGTAAGATTTGTGCAGTAAGATGATGGAAAGTCAGACAGTAAAGTGGGGAAAGGAAGGAAGAAACCAGCTTAAAAAAAATTCACAGCTGTCAGAAAAGCTTTAGTGGGAGAAACTCCCCACCCAACTGCCCAACACTGAGGTGGACTCTGTCTCCAAGACAGGTCAGTTACCTCTTCTCCACTTCTTTTCCCCGTGCTCCTAAATCCAAACATTTCCAGCCCTTGCATATAAAAAGAATGAGTCTCTAAATGCTAAGGGCCCCTACAAAACTGCCTGAGATTTCCCCCTGTTTATCAGGAATGCCTGTTGATGTTTCCAGTAGGAGGAAATAAGATTTTTGGGGTTTTTTAAGTGTTTATTTCTGCATACCCACGTATGAGCTCCTCGACATTGTAACCTGGAGCTGGGTACCAGCTTTTTATTATTTGTTCTTTCTTAGGTAAAAACCAGGAAAGATTTTACTGCAGAACAGACCTGATTAAATTAGACCTGACCATCATGGAAAGAATGAGCTTTAATCTTACTTCCTTCATCTCTTACTTAATTCCTTCCTTATTCACAGTGGATTTCTTGTATTCAGTTGAATAGGAATTGACTTCTTTGCTTTAAATTCAAAGGTGAGATGGGCCAGATTTTGGTTTCCCCCTACAGATCCCAGCACAGTTCCTGTTTTTCTAGGCCATTTTACCAACACACATTCTTTGTTCCAGTTATTACCCAGCCCGACCTCCTACAAACTGTCCCACTGTTGAAAACCATCCTCATTACATATATTAACGTGTTTTCCGACATTCTGGAGCTCTTCCTAAAGGCCAGGTCATGTTTTTAGAGGCTCCCATGGTTGGGGTTGGGTTTTGGCCCCTGAGAAGAGCTGGTGGCGTCCCCCAGCAGACTCACCTCTGGGTGATTCATCATTTAAAAGGGAAAGGACTGAATCAGGTTGTTGGGCTTTGTTCTGCTCCACCGTGCCCCAGGTTTTATACCAGGGCAACCCATGGGTTTGAGGATGGTCACTCCAGATTCGAAATGGGATAAAAGGGCAGGTCTTGTCCTTGTGATTGCAAAGGTGCAAGGCCTTCTGCAAACACTACATCTGAGATGGGCTGTGGAAACTCAGGGATTGGGCCAGTTCTCTTCTAAACATAGCTCAGCCTTCCCCTAAAAGTAGATTTTAAGAAGTCACCCATCTCTAAAGTAGCCTGCAGCCTAATTCTGATCTCTTGAAAGAAAAACAGTCTGAACAAGCTTGATCTGAAAACCAGGCCCATAAAGTTACAGTTGTGCCCTCTGCCACATTCCAGTGCCCGGCACCAGTGACCTTCAGAGCAACTCAACTGGATTTGTCTGAGGTTTTATCAGCTGAAACCTCAAACCTCGTTGTCTCAGGGAAGGCTCCTCACTCTCCCACAGCTTCACAATCACGGTATTTGTTTGTGTTTTGTAAAATTACCTAATTAGACCGCTCTCCAAGGAAACGACCTGCAGCTTTAGGCAAATACAGAAGGATGTTGACTTCCTCGCTCAGGCTTCCCTGAGCAGCCCTTTCCTCCAGCCAAACCCGAGGTAAACAACCTTTTCAATTAAACCCACTGGACCAGGTAGGCACAACCCTGCGCTGATAAACAGCACTAATTAGAATCCAGACCCACGAAGAGAAACCTTGGCTGTCCATGAGACATCTGGGCCCCCAGATGTGGATGTCAGGTCTGAAAGTAAATACAACACAAGCACTGAAACCAATGGAGATCCACGGGAAAACTGAATTTTTAGGGTAAGGCCTTTGGAATGTAAACAGCAGGGCTGGAACTTAGGAGAGGACTCCAGAAGCCTGGCTCCTGCATAGCTCAGTATCAGATATTTACCCCCCACATGAGGGCAAGCAGGTTTGCTTACAGGCATGGAAAATGAGGATTCATAGGAAAAACCCTGGATCTCACTGCAAATTCCAGCATTAAACATTCAGCAAGCAGAAAAGCAAACAAAAAACAGACACAGTGTTGAACTCTTTTGTTTTTATAGAATTTTTACAATATATTTCTCTTCATTTGCATATTTTACCCACATCTGTAGCTTTCTTTTTACATGTTGAACTGAATAGGAATAAATCTAAAGGTCTGATATATTTTAAACAACTGATAAAAATTGCAAAGTAGTAAACCTGTAAGAAAAGAAATTATAAAACTCTCGGTTTTAAGTGTTTAATGAAAGCAAGTCAAATGTATCATTAGGAACAATATGGTTTGTTTTAAACACATCATACGTGATTCAGGCAGGACAACCTTTTTTTTTTTAGTTTGTGGTGTTTTTTGTTGTTTTTTTGTTTATATTAGGCACATTCTTTTCGGCATACCTGTTTTCCAGACAGTTTTATACAATTCAATAGCATCATCCACATCCACTTGGAACTCCTGCATAATTTTCAAAATGTGATTGATCATGAATATTCATTATTGGTATTCTACTCCTCTTTCTTTAGAACTACCAGAAGAAAAAAAAAAAATAATCAGTGTTTCTCGTCTGTTAAAAAATCCATAATTAATGATTTGAGTTGTAAGGCAGCAACAGATTCAGTGTCAACTCGGGTCACAGTCCTTCAGTTCCATCTAGTGGGTAGAAATTATATTTAGTGGACACTGTTCCCAGACAGTCCCTCTGGGGCAAGACAACTGACTCACAGGCCAGTTGCTGCTGGTAGAGTAAGTTGAGTGGTTTGCCTAGTAAGGAACTCTGGCCACTGCTGTGTCACCCTTGCAGCCTCATGTCTTCATCCAGAAAGCAAAAAGTCCAACAGAAATAAAGGTGACTATGACAGAGCCGTGACGGGTTCTGTGCAGGGTTTATTTACAGTTGGCATCCCTGATGTGAAAAAAGAAAAAGCCTTCTCTGGCTGAGCAGCTGCCCCAGCACTCCAGCCCACTGCAGAGCCATGATTCCTCAGCCACGGGTTCCCAGGGAGCAGTGAATACAGAGTCCTCCTGCCCCACAAAAGACATTTCCAAAGGCTCCCCTGCCCCACGGATACAACTCCCTACCACAGGCTTAGGAATGCCTCATTTTGGTGGAGCAGCTCCCCTTTCCCAGAATGTCTTGGTGCATGACAAGGTGTGGAGCAGCTGGTTCCCCAGGGATCCTGATCTGTGCGTTAAAGATACACCACACCTTGGGTAATCCCCTTCCCACCGTGAACTCTTTAAGGAAATCAGCTACAGGATGCTCCAGGAGGGGCTTCAGAGCAGGATCTCTCCGCTTCCTTTCAGTGTCTGATAAATAGATTTTTCCTGAATTTTCCTGGCATTCTCATTTGCTAAGAGGGCCGCTCCGTTCCTGAAGGCTCCAGCGTGGTGGTTTTCAGTTTGAAGTCTTTCAGGCAGAAAAAGCACATTCTGACTCAAGCCCACGCCCTGAAGAAGCACTTGCTGTGCACTCACCTGGCTGAGCAGAAGTCAAAACAAAACTCTACAGCACTAGAGGCCATCCAAAAAAAAAAAGCAAACCAAAAAACAAACCAGGGGATGTATTACTGCACATTTCCCTCTCAGAGGGAGACTGGACCACCCTTAAAATTCCAGCCCCAGCAGATAAGCCCATCAATTCAGAGGACACGCCCCAGAGCTGGGCTCCTGTGCGTGTTGCACACTAGTATCTGGGCACCACTCACCTCCTGGACAAGCAGGGTCAATAAACACATCCCCCACTGCCTTTACACAACTTTCACTTGGTTACTACTAGAGCTTTTGGCTGCCTTTTTTCCCCACAGTCTAACGTTGGGGTGAAAAACGAAAGAAGAAAATAATTAGCGTTAAAAGTTCTCTGAATTTATATTTGACAAGACCAGCTCTACATAGTGTGCAATGGTACACAAAATACACCCCCAAATCCTTCTGTGCTCTTTTTAACTCTTTGGAAAGGGAATAACCAATGTAGTTGTGCAGGAAGAAAGCCAATTTATTTCAGCATAGAAGGTCTGCAATTCATTCCACGTTCCCTAAGAGGAATGTGGTTATTGCTCTGTAAGATAAGCCTGGATTGATCATTAACCCCACCCTGAGTGCTGGGAGCCTGGGTCCCAACGTTGCCAAGGACCTCCTAAGCCACTGGTACTGAAATGATGAAAAGAGAAAAACCCTGCTGAATAATTTCTTGCCAAGAAGCGATGGTGTAAGTTCCTCAGCTCTTCACGTCACCTCGTGACTGAGGGCCAGCCTTTGCTCTCTGCACTACAATAACGGGCTACTTGGGATAACACACTGGAGACAAATCAAGGTAAGAAAAGGTGATCCAGGTAAATGAATCAAGGAACAGCAGAACAATTAAGCCCTTGCACGAGGATG
The DNA here is from genome assembly GCA_013396775.1 of Cephalopterus ornatus. NCBI lineage: Eukaryota > Metazoa > Chordata > Aves > Passeriformes > Cotingidae > Cephalopterus > Cephalopterus ornatus. The sequence goes on along the minus strand of VZRE01015485.1, from coordinate 542,669 downwards.
CTCTGAAACTTAAATCCTTTAGCTGCTTTGCAAATCACCCAGAATTTGTTTTACAACCTGTAAGTTTAGGAAGAATTAAAGTTCTTTTCCTTGGGTAGGAGCCTCCAAAGCAAAAGCAAACATGACAGGATTTGAGCATGGCCCATTTCTGCACAGCCCACCAGACTTTGTTTGCCTGCTTCCCTTCCAAGCTGTGCAGGAGGCGCTGAGGGATCACCCCGAGTTCAGCAGTGCTTTCTGAAGCTGTCACATTCCATCCATCAGGTTTCCCTGGGGAGCAGAAGACAGCAAGGCAGGGGCCTTCCATTCTCATCCTTGTGCTCCCTTCATTCCTTTAGCTCCTGGGAATAAGCCCCACTATTGTTCTGTGTATCTAACATGCTACAATATGTGCATTCATAACTGTAGGCGACGCGTGAGTTACTTCAGGATGTGCTTTTTCATCCAAGTGCATGTTACTGGTACAAATTCTACATCGAGGTGGAAGGAAGGCAGGCTGCAGAGTGCTCATACACTGAAGCTGAAGGAACTTGTCCTGAACGGAGTTAAAGATGTTTGTTCCAATGTCCTATGGACAAACTACTCTATCCCATGCACTCCGGCCTGAGCCAGTATTAAACATTCCAGAAACTTGTTGATTTGTTTGGATAGTTAATGGCAAGGCTGATAGCAGCAATGTTTTTCAGGGCCTAGAAGAGAGAAAGAAAAACAAAGTCACTTCGAAGATTCTCCTCGATCCAAAACGGCAAAGAAACCCCTGTATGAAATTAAACAGAAATAGAATCCCAGGATGGTTTGGGTTGGAAGGGACCTTAAAGATCATCCAGTTCCACCCCCTGTCATGGACAGGGACACCTTCCACTATCCCAGGTTGCTCCAAGCCCCATCCAACCTGGCCTTGGACACTTCCAGGGATGGGGCAGCCACAGCTTCTCTGGGCAACCTGTGCCAGGGCCTCACCACCCTCACAGGGGAGAATTCCTTCCCAATATCCCAGAACAGCATTTGTGAGTAGTTCATTCCCAAATTTCAGAGGCCTGTCAAGGTACTGTAAAGCCCAAGTACCTTAATATCTATTTTATAAACTCCACTGGGCAGTCAGAAATCATTCACTGTCTGTCAGACACCACAAACCCACCCACTCTGGGGTTGTACAGTCCTACCTGTGCTGTGCAGCGATGAAGATGATCTTCAGTATTTAAGGCAAGCAAATACTCCTGTAGAGATCCAAGCTCCTGCAGCCAGAAAACAATCAGTGAACACCGATGTTCCTATCAGACATCATCCAGCAGGATTCAACATTAAAATGCTGCCCATCAGAGCAGTCCCCAAGAGCCAGAGGTATCAGAACACACAAGGCTCTGGACTTAGGGCACAGCTGGTGACCACAGAAATCAGCTCATTACAGACTGTTCACATGTAATGCTCAAAATCAACTCAAGGAAAACCACATGCAAATACCTTTAAATTAATTATTAAGCCAGCATTCCCCTCAGTGGCTTTAGGGCCTTAATTGCACAAGGAAGAGTCATGACCATTACTAAAGGTCCCATGATGGGTGAGACAACAGAATGACACTCTATCAGAATTTGCTGCCAAGACTCCACAAGAAAAAGTTGTTTAATCTTTCTGAAGCTCTGATGGACTTTACCAAGACAAAGGCAAACTACACGTAGTGTAACGCTGAACTACATGTCATTCCCAGTGAGGAAAGGAGGGATACAGATGCAGGAACTGCTTACAGTAACTCTGTTCTCTGTCACGAAGAAGAGTTCTGCCAGTGCACGATGGAGAGGAAGGAGAATTCCAGGCTTGGCCATGTCGTGACACAAGTTGTTTTCCATATGGGTGAAAAGCTGCCAAAGTGGCTTCAACAAGGTGAGGTCACAGTCCCTGAAAAAGAAGTAATTTAAATGAAATTGTGATGAAATAGTGAGTAAACTGTGCTTGTTTCTGGGAATGGGGAGGTGGAGGGGGAAAGCAGAACGAAATCAATATTAAGAGAACAAAACCACACATTTGTGACAGGTGGATAAGAAACACATGAAGTTATTTTAAAATCTAAATTCAGTCAGGTGTCTCAGCACGAAGAACTTCACTCTCAAGCAGTGAGGTGGAGAAACCTCTTATGCGTGATTATGTTAAAGCTGAGTGTACTCCTGAAATGAGGACCATAAAACAAAATAACCACATACATCACTTTGCTAAATGCTCTTGCATCTAGAAACACTCATGCCATACATATCTAGGACACATCTCCCTTCTAAAACTCAATTACAGGCTTAATGGCACAACTCAAAATAATATTTTAAAAGTTATTTACTTCACAGAGAATCAGATCATCACCATCGCTTCTGCGCTATGACTGATACAAAGAGAACAAATTTCTAGAAAATTAATTGAAATTTATCTTTGTCCTGTTTCAGGGTGTTTTGGTTTTTTTTTTTTTCCTTCCTTTATGACATTATTTGAATTCCTTGGACTTTTTTTCCAAGTGCCCAGCCCAGAGCAGTCACTCACCCCTGGGTGCTGCACTGCACTATCTTCAGGAGCAGGTGGATGGCCTTCAAACGCTGGTGACCCGTCTGACGACACGCCACCCCCACCTGCCACTCCCAGATTTTGGCCAGTGGGAGGTGAGGAATTACCCTTTCCTCAGACAGCATCTGCTTTAGGATTTCAAACCCTGGGGGGAAAAAAAAAAAAAAAAGTCAATTCAAGCAGCTGTTACTTCTGTAGGGAATCATTCAGTTCATATAGTCAATTTTCTCCATGTACTGTATATATACGGTATATGTCTAATATAAGAAAAAATATTGAATTAAAATACCAAAGAAAAACCTGAGATAATTCCATATTACACTCTGACATTACAACTCCTTTCTGAGGCACAGCTCAGATAAAAATTACGGAGAATCATATCCAAAATTAAAGTTTTTCCCAAAGAAGGCAAACAAAACAAAGGCCCTCACTATTGTGGGATATGCAGCAGAGTTGTGCTGATGGCAAATTATTCCCCAGGCTCTATTTAATTAAAAATATTTAAACTCTAAAATAAACTAACAAAACCTTTCATCTATATGTAGAAATTAGATCCAGGACCAACCTATTTGAATGGATAACTACTCTTAAAAACACAGTTACAATAATTTCTGTTTTCAATTACGGCATCTTGGGGCGTTTACTAAATCCTGTGTGTAATTACAGTCATATAATGAGGTTTTTAATGCCAATTACATTGTTATAATTGCCATCTCTGAGTCTCTGTGAACAGTTTGTATTTCTAACACCAAGTCACAGCCAGTGAGAGACATCAGTTGAGTTTCAACTTGACCAAAACTAATCACGTTATTTCCAAGACACGGAAAGCAAATTCCACGCCAAGAAAAAGCCATAACCACAAGTCTCTCAAAGCTCAGCAAAATGACTAAAAAAGGCCCTTTTCAGTCCATTCTGAGCAGCACTCACCTGTCTGAAACCTTCCCAGATGACCTACTGTCACTGTAAACTTATATCCCCACTCAGTGTTGCTCATGTCAGAAGTGAATCGGTAGTAGAGTGTGTCTCCTGTGTGCAAGGGAAGGAAGAAAACCCACATTACTTCCTTCTGATTGCATTTTGCTACCTCAAAAAACAATTAAAATGAAGAGTCTGTAAGTAATTTCTCCTAGATACTGTCATTTAAAAGAGGTGATCTCTTATTTTTTGGTAATTATGGAATGCACAGTAGACTGAAAACACAGGAAAGTTTCCCCTGTCTCAAGATACTTACAAGAAAGGACAATATTTTTACATTTTTGACAACTACATAGGGGAAGCTAAAGTCTATACTGTACACTTGGAACTTTATTTTCCCAATTGTGTTATGCATCAGTTATAATTTATGAAAAAAGCACCTCTAAATAAGCAGCCAAGTTCTTTACCTTCGAATTCACAGGAAACAAGGTTTAAAAAATTTGAAAGTAAAGTTGCTGCTTTTATGTATCAGAAAATGAAATTGCACGGGTTTTATCTAGGGAAGAAAATTGTTAAACTTAATCACTTAGAAGTGGAAGGACTATCAGAATGTTTGACCATTTTATAATCAGGCAGTGGAACATTCAAGAGGTTCTTCTTGTAGCATCTACAGCTTCAGAGAGATAAATCCCGGCAGTTTGCTGCAAGGCTGCACAAAACACATCCTTACCTACTGTGCTCTGTAATATCAGAGCTGTTAAAACTTGGGATTTTCCTTCTGTTCCACAAAAAAAAAAGTCCTATCACCCTGGGACAAACAGGCTACTTTTTACTGGGAAGCAGAATTTTCCAAGTTTCACGAAGAAGAAAAATTTTGAAAACACCTTTCAGGATTAAAAAAAAAAAAAAAACAAACAAAAAAACCCAACCAAAACCAGTTTCCCTTTTTAAAATGAAATGGAACCAATGTTCTCTCCTACTCCTAGGAGAAAGCCCTGCCATCAAATGAAGAGCCCAGAAGCCTTCAAAGGCCTGGCTGCAGCTAAAACCTGCCGAGTGAAATCAAGAGCCTTAATCCAGACACAGCCTTGGCCGGAAAGGAACTTTCACAAGGTGAAACTGAAGTTTCACAGCCAAGGCCGCTCCAGAACAATGGGCCTCAAAAGTTCAGCTCCTTGGCAAACCTCTGCAACTATCTGGGAGGAAAAGGAGGCCAGAAAGCAGGTCCATAAAAATCCGAAGTATTTCTACAGAGCACACATTTGCTTTTAACTGTTACCCTGTAACCCAAACAGCACCTTGTAACCCAAAGTTTGCTAAGGAGGCTCCCAAGTCTATTTACAGGTGCTGACAGCACTTGAAGTCAAGTTTCCTGCAACACCCCAGTGCTCAGGGGGTTAAAACAATTAAAAATAAGAAGCAGAGGGGGCTGTGCAGTCCTTGAGCTCCCTGGCATTTGCTACTTCAAAAATGTGCTCAGAGAATACAGACTGAAGCTGCCTGTCAAAGAAGTGGGTTTTTTTCAGCTGTGCTCTGCTGCAGCCAAGGCACTGGCACTGCCTCTCTCTGCTCAGAGCAGCAGCAGAGCACGGAGACAGAGATAAGCCTATCTTTCTTTCTTTTTTTTTTTTAATAGAAAAAATGTGCTTCCTGTGGAAAGTAAGACAAGGCATAAACAATGTAAGTGAATATCGTGCAGAACAAGGACCGTGTTGGAACAGAATCAAGATCAGAAGTTGTTTCCAGTAGCTAAGAGCACTGAGGGGTGGAAAAAAAAGGTCACAGCACAGCAAGAGATAAGCCCACTTTGAAGAAAGAACTGCAAGAGCAGCACGTCAGAGCAAACAGGGAGGGACAAGAAAAGGACTGAGTTTTTCCTCCAGATCTCAGGGACATGCACATTTCGCTGCCACCTCTCAGCAGTTTCTCTGGAGTCCCAGCACATTCACCTGGAAGCTCGAAATCATTCCATTTCTCCGGAGACCCGCTGAAGCTGTGGCGATCCTGCTGGAAGTCACTGCTGCTGGACATGAGCAGCTCGTCACAGCCCTCCTCTGTGTTACACTGAGGGTCGAATTTGATTGAGAGGTAGATGGCACCGGGAATGTGGACTTTATCCTGGGAAATGAACGCACGAGCTTTGTGTTACTGCATTGCCCAGAACCCACTTAGCTTTCACCACACAAACAAGGGAGACATCAAAACTATTCCAGCATCTCCATGGGCAAAAAGCTGTTTGATGGTTTTACCCAGAGCTAATTTAACAGATGTAAAGCACGGCCTGGCGTTCACATTAGCTGTTAAACATGTACAATTAATTGCTAGCAATGCTTTGCTCTTTCAAAAGCAGTAATTGCTGCTGATATTGATCTCGTTGCCGGAACCTAAGGGTTTATATGCATTTTAAAAATAAATATCGGAAGAGTCAGAGCAGCAGGGAAATTAAAAGTTCCCAAGACTGCCCAAAGGCAATAATTACTTAACAAACTGTATCAGAAAAATGCTTTCAAACAGTATCAAGAAAATAAAATCAGAAACTGTTTGTGTCAGGAGAAAGCAGTGTAAAATGAGAAATACAAGAAAAAAGACATCACTCCTACTTTCATCTAACAGCAGAAGGCCAACTGAAACAGATCTTTGGATGGAGGGGTTAGAAATACTTGCTCATTAAGGCTTGAAACCACTGACAAATATGATCTGCTTCAAATACATGCACAGTAAAGTTATGCATTTTTCGCATGATTGAATTAGGGCTACATTAAAGTGCATTTTGAACATATTTCTTTACAGGGCAAGGCCTCAGTCATCTGAAATCAGCCTTTTCCAAGCAAGACTGGAGAGATTTCACGGGTGTTTCGAGCACAGAAGTCCCACAGACACACAACATGGGACTTTGTGAGGCTTCTGCTCCAACCCCCACGGGGATTTCAGCTATCTCCGCGTCAGGCCCCGTGACACTCGTTGAACCCACCTCGAAGTTGGTGTTGTTGTTGTAGGGATGTTGGGATTCTCGCATCTGCACGGCCATGCCGGGCTCCTCCATGAACTGACAGGCTGTCAGGGCCATGGTCCCCAACATGCTCTCCTTGCACCCGTGCAGCACCTTCTGCAGAATCTGGGGAGAAAAAAACACACTGCATTAAATCCAGTTTGCTGTCAAAACAACATTTACACACTTGGAGGCTGATGGCTGACACGAGTCATTCCCAGTCACATGGTATTTTGGAAGGGGGAATCGAGGGACAAAAAGAAACAAGACAAATTCACAAATGATGCCTCCAAGTGTCACCTCCATAAGCACAACAGATTTTACTCTGTCCTCTGTTCCAGATCTTTCATTCTTTATCTGACAAAAACATGAACGATATCGGTTACATCTCTTCCCACAGTTGCTAGAATCATGCCTATTCCATAAAGTAATTAATAGGAAACTAAAGCTGTAATCAAATAAGATATATAACTTTGTTAACAAACTAAACAGGCGGCACCTCTACCTTCTACACTTACAGGTTTGGATTTGAATAGAATATGTCATGTGTTTTAGCCTCCAAATGTGCAACTCAATTAATACTATTAATTCCTTCTTACACATGAAGTGGTTGCAGTGTTTGAAAGCACTAGATGCAAGAGCTGTATCTTTGAAAACACAAAAAAACCTGCCTTTTAAGTCTATCAGGACATACTAAATATAATTCAGAACCACCTGAGTCTCCCTTTTTCTTAGTCTTCAGAAGTGCACAAAAGCTTTGTATCAGGAGTCCTGTTACTCAAGGCCCTCTCAGGTCATTATAGCAACTTATTATATCCCTTCACTTGCGATCTCCTAACTCCTCCTATAAAATATAATTCTGGCTCAGACCAACAGATTCACCTCCAAATCGGCCAAAAATTGATTTCCTGGGGAAAAGGAGTTTAAAAACCAAGGGCAGTTCCCTGAGTGCATTCTTTGCCTCCACACACTTGCAGAACAGCCTAAGACAAAGGCTATGCTTTTGTATTTAATGTGCCTTAGCAGATTTTATTCTATCAGTTCATCCTGCCCTTTTCTGAACCCATAAAAACACCCTGGGGCAACAATTTCCATGACACCGTCTGTCAAGAACCAGTTCTTTTGGTTTGTTTTGGACCTGCCACTTATTACCTTAATCTGACACTCCTTTGTTTTCTTACTGGGAGGGCCAGTGAATAATACTTGCTGTTAACTTTTGCATTGCTATTTACTGCTTTAAATCTACGGAGAAAGAACAGACTTTTCCATTACTCCTTCTCCCTCCGTGCCTCCACAGGGGAAATATCCAAGATGAAGAAAACCAGTTGGGCTCCTCATACTGAAGTTATTCCTGCCACTCTTCTCCAGGCCTCTCCCAGTTGTACTGTGTCTCATTTTAATTTTTTAACGAGATGAGGGAGGCAGGTCACACACTTAATCCAGATGAGAGCATAGTATTGGTTCAGTGGCAGTATCAGTGCCTTCTGGTTTATTTTTAATTCCTTCTTTCAAGCTTCCCAGTGCTCCATTTGCTTTGACTGCTCTGAAGCCTTGACCTGCCACTTTCATTACAACATTCCATTGTAATTCCAAGAACCCTTCCACTACAGTAACAGGTATTACAATATACATATGAAGACCTAACAAAAAAGCAGCTTTCAAAAAGCACTGCCTATTTTACCAATTTCTCTAGATTACCATCTAGATTGCCTATTTTCAAAATAAATTGCCTATTTTACCAATTTCTCTTTCATAACTGGAAAAGTTGTCTCCAAGGAGCTCCTTTTTCCGTTTTCTGGTAACAAAATCAGTACATCAAGACGCCGACAGATTCCAACTGCTTCTTCAGAACTAACTTAAATTTTGGAGTTTCAACTGAGTTAAAAAAAAAGGAACTGCAAGTATTTCTATTAGTCAAAGTCTCATGGCGTGTAGGCACAGGTTTTGCTCACGTTGTCTGAGTGAAACCCACTTACTTTTTCCCACAACTGCTTCTCCTCCAGCTGCATAAGCATGTCCAGGATGTATGTCATGTGGGCTGGGCCACTCAGGTCTAGGATTTCCTCATTGATTGCCACATCCTCAGGCCACTCAGCCAACAAGGATGCCAGCACATGCCTGGCATAAAGGACAGCAATTGCCTCGTTGACACGGTACAGGTAGTCCCTCACAGCCTTTTTGCTTCTGGAGTCCAGCTCCTTGTGCAGGAGGATCGAACTCTTGGTGCGGCGCTGCTTGGCATAACTGAGCTGCAGGTCACTCTCTGTGCTGGTGATCAGCTTCTGGGCAACTGGGTTGGTTTCTTCTGTTGCTTTATCACAGAGGACAGGCTTGGACTGCAAAAAAAAAAAAAAGTCTGAAAACAGGCTGTCAATAATTTGCTTCTTTATGTTTGGGAGTCTCACCAGGCCGTCAAACCGCAAGCTGGATTTTCAAATGAATTTGTTAAACAGCACAGAAGTGGGTCTCTCATGCAGCTAAAAAGACAGATTCCCTCAAAAACACTGTTTCTGTCAACAGATCTCACTGTCACAGAATCACAGGACATGCTGAGTTGGAAGGGACCCACAAGGACCATCGAGTCCAACTTTCAGCCCCGCAGAGGGTGACATGATTTTAACAGCAGTGGAAACAGCAGTTAGAGTTCTAACCAGAAGTGTTAATTTAAGCTGACCTACAGAGGTAAAGTGACCAAGTTGTGCCACAGAATGAGGCAAGTTGGGAGGGACCTTTGGAGATCATTTGGTCCAAATCTGACTTAAAGCTGAGACAACTTCAAAATCAAGGCTTTGTCCAGTTAAGTTTGGAGAATTTCCAGGGGTGGATATTTCACAGCCTCTGTATAAGCTGTTAAAAGGCCTATCTTTTTTTTTTTTTTCCTTAAAATTACGTGAAACTACTTCAGGAAGCTCCTTCCACACTTTGCTACGCAAACTGATAAACAGCTGCACTGGTGACACCGGCCAGGAACGAGCACCCAAAATAAAGCAGAGAGCTGTGGGACCCTGCTTTGAATGCAAAACCTAAAGCTTGCAAGTGTAGTGGCTGCTTTACAAGATCAATTCACTGCTTCTTTGTTCTGCTGAACTCACTGTAAGGTAACAGTGATCTGCTGAAACAGTAGCATGGCATAAGCTTACAGCAATTAGATACAATCTCTCTTGTGTAAGGGGAGGAAATTACAGCCTGCAATCACAATTTGTTCTCCTGAGCTGAGAATCAAATTCTTTTGCTTCCTTAAGGAAGGAACTGCAAGAAAGAAATATTTGCTTCTTGTTGTACCTGCTCATTTATTTTGACAGAAAACATTAATAACAGATTATTTCAGGTGTTAAAAAAAAAAATTATCTCAGGTTTGAAGTTACTAAACAGAACAGAAATTACTCAATGCCTAAATACACTATTTCACAGTTGCTCCTGTTCGTGGAGATGAACCTACCAAACATGGTAAGATGATCATATCTGTATCCACTGCCTTGGAACTCTGCTCCTCCAGCCTCAGGCGCTTGCTGGGCTGCCACTTCTGGGCCAGGGTTCGGATCCTCTCATCCGTGGTTATCACATCTCCGTCGAACCTTGGGAGGGGCAAAACACAGCAAAAAAACCACACCAATGTGTTTTCTGAGCAATGCGAAGTAAATCAGCGCAATTAAATGCAAATTAAACCTCCCCACTTTCTGTTATGGAAAGATTAAACTCTACCTGTTTTAACCACGTGAACTGGGCTCCCCTGTTCTAACGAGCCAAAGGGTTTAAGTGTTATAAAATTGCTCATTTCTCTGAGAACACAGTGTCTTCCATGACTCCATCTCTGAGTACTGGAAGCCACATGGAAGCTCTTGATTCCTCCTCAATTTGCAGAATTTAGAGCCGTAGTAGATCTCCACATGGGAGTTACCACACAGAAAAGAACACGTGACATGTTTCAGAAGATGGTGACTTGCTTCCACAAATACACCTCAGTAGGAGTTTAATTTATTGCCTTACTTTTTCAGACATGAAAAGCAAATTGTATCCTTGGAACAATTTCTGTTTGGCCCCAATGAGATTTTATAGGTTTCCACCTACATCTAGCAACTGTCTTTCTGCTGGACCCAGACTTTCACATACCTCTTTTGAACCTCCAGGAAAAAAGAATCTGTTCTTTTCATCTGCAACTCATACATGGCTCGAAGAATATGGAGAGGTGCATTAAGTGCATCGTGTGTCATCTGAGAAAGGAGCAAGAAAAGAAAAGAAAAGGTATTATATGGGAAAAAGAAAACTTAGGTTCTTTGAGGATGTCATAGTATTCTTTTTCCACTTATAGGTAGAGAATTAATGAACTTAATATTTGGATTAATAAAAATGAAAAGTAACTTAGCAAAACCCTTTATAATGATTTTGTAGTATTCATTACTGTAATTCTGTTTTATTTTCTTTAGAGAATGATACACTGAAATGATAGACCCATATTCTGTAAATTTAGAAGAAAACCACCCATATAAACTACCAAATGTTTTATGCAACTGGAAAATTCACAGTAACTTCAAAGGAGGTAAACTAAGTTTAAATACCAAGAAGCATATTTTGGTGGCTTCATCCAAACCCTCCAGAGGGTCAAGTTTGTTCTGCTCTGCATCAACAGGACCAACAACAGGCTGCTCCACATCTTGGTCTTGTTCCCTTTCTTCCCGTTCAGTATCCTCCTGCTCAGCCAGGGAACTGATATCTTGCTTGGAGGAATACAGCATTATTGACAAAATCTATGTAGAAAAAAGGTAGCATATGGTGTGACAGCTGTAGATATTATTAGTGTATCTGCAATCAGCATTTAAGAACATTATCAGATCTGGACAGTGATTAACACATGCTATTCTAAAAAGAAGCAGCACCTAAAAAAAGCAAAACTCCCAAAACACAAACACCAAACCATTTCCCACTTCACAAATGAGTTACACCTTCCAGGCTGCTACAAAGACAACTTGAGTGATTAGCTGAAAGTGTGGAAAAAATTGAGAAAATGATTATTTAACCCTTTCAATACATCAAAGGTTTGAGGATTCTCACAGAGCAAAAATGACTACCACCAAAACGCCAGTGATGCACCTCCACACCCTTCTCCTTTGAAAACATCCCCCTGGCTTCAGCAGAGCTGCAGTCCCACATATCAATTAACACAACCCTTGCCTCAGATAAAACACAGCTAACAGCTGAACCACACTTCCCTCTCAGCAATTAAGAACTCTTCTGACAGAACATCCCCACACACGGCCACGTCCCCACCTGCAATGCAGCAGTGCCTCGTGCTCGTCAGTGAGCAAGGCAAGGCATGATGCTCTGCTTGGAGATTATTACTTTCTAAATGCAAGAGTTTTCAAGAACAGCCTAAATAAAACCCACAAAAGAAACTGAGTAGATGATTAATGCCTCATCTTGCACTTTTCTTTCAAATATAGTGAAATTAATTAAAATCAGCCCCTGCTTTAAAGAAGTTGGACTATTATCTACACAATTAAGATGGACAGAGGAAGGTAGATGGAGGGATATACCGAAGTGAACACATTTTAGGGACTAATTAGAAATACTCTTGAGACTTCCTTCCCAGAAGGGAAGTGCAGTGCCATAACTTTTGAGCTGCTGGGTGAAGCCTGACTTCCCAAAGTGTCACTTTTCTTACCTCCAAGTCTCGCAGAAGCCAGGTCTTACTGAAGCCAGTTCCTTTGCTACATTTCTTCACTAGAAGCTTGAGCAAACCAGACTGAAGAAAGGCAGCTTGGACCTCCTTAAAGCCATGAATCTACACACACAGACACACACAAATAAATAAGAAAAAGGACAAGAGTGCATCACAATGCTTGTGAGGCCTTGTCGCACAGCCTCAGATAATTTTCCTGCCCAGATGGACTACACTGGGAATGTTTTTCTTTCATTTCCCTAAAACACAAATCTCCACTTCAAATCCCTTAGGGGGATCATCTAGGACATGCACACAGTAGTGACTGAATGTCTGTTTTGCTCTGACAGTCCAAAAAAATACAGGTTTCCTCTTCAAATCCTTCAGGAGTGAGAAAAGGGGAATGTGAACCTCACTCCATAAAGTGTTCTCTCTCTGAATTTCTTCTTCAGCTTTCAGGAATGGTTGGCCCCCAGGGAGGAGAAGCAATCCAACTCCCAGCTCAGACTCAGAAATGCTAATTAATGCCCAGCAACATTTTCGACCCCCTCCAGACTGGGAAGGAAAGGAGCCGGCTGTGAGAGCAGTGCCCTTGCAGGAGTTCCCCAGTGTGCTCAGTCCATCCCCAAGTTCCCGCAGTGCAGGGTAGAATATGAACTGTTATTTATCTAGAATAGTCTGATGCCAGATACCTTCAGGGTTCTGTAAAGCCCCTTCAGAGCCAGTGACAAGACCCAGGTTGTTTCCACTGCCTCAGCATAGCTGCTGTCCAGGCTGGTTTGCAGGAGGTGGGTGGATATGAGGACAAAGTGCTGCAGGTACTGTCTCAGCTGCGTCTGGGAATCACTGCCCTCTTGCTCACATTTCTGAATCAGCTGATAGTCTTTCACTACAACAGAGAAAAAACACACAATGTTCTAGGTTCATCTTCAAATGTTGTGGAGTCATCTCCTACCAGTAGACATGAGTAGGCTGAGACACAAACACAAATCCCTACATGAATTACGTTCTAATAAAGGTCTTGTACTGAAATTACCTCAGATTCCCTGAATAGCCAAGAAAATATTTCATTTTTTCAATGCAAGTTAAAAATCCCAAGGTAGCTCCTGGCAACAGCTGATTGTCTGCACATTTTTGCACATTAGCAGTGCAGCATTAAAGCAGCACGTTGCATTTTACAATTAAAATGGGGAAAGTTCTGACCTGCAATTGATATGATGAAATAAATCTTGCCAGTCTCACTGTTTAAAATGTCAACAGTTAAAAAAAGGAAAGAAAAGCTTTTATGTTCAAATCTTCCTTCAATATGTAAAAGCAGTTTAGTCTGTTGATTTTTCCAAATGTCTTTTACACAACTTCAACAGTCAAATCTTAGGACAACCTTTGCTTTATTAACTTCACAATATTAGGTCACGTATCTCAAAGCTGAAAGCCTTTGCTCCTAGGAATGCAACTGATTTGTTACATGTTAAACATTTAACTTGGTCTCAGATTTTAGGGGTATCCAAACTGTTTTTAAATTAGCAATTGCTTTAAAACACTAAGCACAGGTTTGAAAAGGATAAGACACAAGCAGTAAGCAGATCTCAAAACAGGAAGAGGTGCTGAGATTTCTCAGTTTAATAGAATGGTCTCAACAGTTTTCTAAATCTTTTTCTGAATAAAAATAAATGCCAGAGTTGCAAAAAGAAAACAGGTCTTCCCAATCACTACTGCAGAAGCTTCACAATTTGTTTGTGACCTGCAAGCAAAATCAGCTGAGGAGAAAATCAGACACCTTACTAATAATGGAATTCAAACTCTGCAGACCCACACAAAGTGGTCTAGATAAAAATGTGCTTTTGGGTTTCCCTAAGAAACCGTAAGGCCGTACTGTGTGATCCTTTGACAAAACAAAAAATGTCACAGAACCTGTTTTTCTCTTGCGGGTTTTGATGTCTACAACCACTGCCCTGTTTTTCTCCGTGAAATGCTTCAGGATGATCACGTTGTGAGGCTCATTGGCATTGTCCATGTACACAGAACGAGTGCCCATACACAGCACCTGAAATGGCAGCAGAATTTCAGTCATCATTTGGAATACTCATTTGCAAACACACAGCCATGCATTACATTGGTTACATTTGCTTATACTTGGTATTGTATTTTTTAGCCAAACACTTTGCTTGCTGTCAGGTATTTGCTGATCTTTAGAAAACAGCAGTTCACTTCTATAAAATAAATGCCTGCAACAACCAACTTAATGCCACACAGGCAATATATCAGGGTTAGGAACATCAAGAGTGAGACTGGATTGTTTCGATTGTATAAAAGTTATCAAACATATTAAGCTTTTCTTGCAGTTGTGAGTAGCATTCAAAGAAATGCCAGGCAAAACCAGCCTCGTTATTCTTGATTAGATCAACATTTTGTACAAATTTGATTAGATCACATTGTGGACAAGTGGAAAGCTGTGAACTCTGGCACGGCGTGTTTTGAGAGTTTATAATGGATGTCCCCAATCCATGAAATGCACCGTATTCAGAAATAAACACCTAAAAGCTTTAACCAATTTCATTTGCTTTAGTACCAATAGGCCACTTACCTCAGGAAACCCAACCAGCACCAGTAAAGTGAAGATATTGGTGTGTTTTAGCTGGAAGGGCAGCTGCTTGATGCAGTGGTCAGTGAAGGCGGCAATCACACCGTGCCACTGCACGGAGGAGTTCAGGGATCGCAGGATATCTGCCATGGAACTCGCCCAGTCCAGACCCACACGACTGCAAAGCAAGAGCAGGCTGCATTAGGAGGGCTGACTACACTGACCTGGAAATATTTTTCCCCAACACAGTGTATCACTCTTAATCTGTCAGAGCTGTAGCTTTCATATCGTTACAAAAGGGTTTTTCCAAACATCCGAAGCCTTCACGTCAGCTGACACATTAATTCTGTTTGGTTTTTCATCACTAGAGAGTAAATACTCCTCTGTTTTCTGAAAGGGTTTACACTCCCCAATCAAAGTGTGCCCGAACATCGTCACTGTTAATTGTGAATTTTAGGTTAGAGCTGAGAAGTTTTTGCTGGCATGACAACGAGTGGTTTATTGCCCATGGACGTGACTACCTGCTGGCTCTGGGATCACACAAAATTCCAGAGGGACTGGCCTCTTTGCTCTAAAGTTAGTTTTGGAGAAAATCCTTTCCCTCAGCAGATGTTCTGGATATTCTGCCTTTAAATTTCATATGCTTTTCTATTTGTTTGTGAACCTTCCCTGTGAAACACAGCTACACTGTCACATTAACAGGCACACTTTTAATCTCAAAATGCTTGAGAGCTCTCTCAGGAGCTTGAAAATCTGTCCCTCCCTGCTGTTTCCACTGCAATTTTACTATACAAACACCTCCCTCTTGAATACTCTCACGTAAAAGGCCCAGACCAAAATTCAGCACAGTGATAGTTACATGCTCCTTTCCCAAGAGATATATAACAATGCAAGTGATTTAATGTCATATAAAAAAATATGAGGCTGTATTTTGAGTTTCCTCAAAGTTTCCAAACCTTCCTTCTTCCTCTATGACATGCTATGTAGGCAAGCACAGGAAGTAAAGCCACTTTTCAGCAGCCAGACTTCTTCTGGAAGGAAATTAAGATTCCCACTGCAACAAGGGCTGCAGATGCTAAACCCTTTCCACAATCAGGGTACAGGTTTAATTGACTTCTAATTAAAAAGCCTCTATGCACGAGGCACCCATGAAAGAAAATGACAAGTAATCAGAGATTAATTAATTGATTTAAAGTAAAAAAAGCACCTGTCTAAACACACAGCTCCCAGACTGAACAGGAGATGAGTTGTCTTCCATCCTTCTGGCACTGTAGAACCATCTCCTGGTACAAACAAATTGTGTTTGGCTGAAAGGATTTTAGTCACTGCAGCATCCACTTCTGCAGGCATAAGCCTCAGGATTAACTGGCCCAGAAGTCCCAAGGTTAAATGATAAGTTTCATTTAGGTGGCCAGCATTTGAGATTACAACATGAAACATCAGTGGAAGTATTTGTTCCAGGTTCATCAAAGACATTGTGGAGCCCTACGGGGAAGAGAAAAACCTCCGTAAGGCAGGGAAAGAAAACAAGGTTTTTAGTCAAAGTCACCACATACAAAAGCTTCTGCTCTAATGGTCTTTCAAACAGGAAAAGAGGAATGAAGAAATTATGTTCCTACTTTGGCTGTTGGCCTGTCAAGCTGACCTAAATTGAAGATTTAAACCCTGCAGGTGTTGAGCAGTTAAGACAAACTGTTCACAGATAGAATTCCCTTCCCTCTCCCCCCACCCAGCCCTTGCTACCTTTGTAGTGTGCAGTATCTTAAGACATTTTAATTCACATTTTATAACACATAAGCAACGAGAGCCCGTTTCCCACATTTAATTCACTCTGAATTTTATTCATGTTATTGGTGACACCTAGAAAACCACCCAGATTGAAGTGAAAAGAACTAACTGATTTGAAAGGTGGTAACATAGCAGCCAGCAGTCCCAGAATCCTCTTCTGAGAGCATTCAGCAAAAACTTGTTCCTGGCTAGGTATTAAAACCTTCTCTGCTTGCTTTTGGGCTGAATCCTCCGAGAGGGAGTCACCTGCTGTTTAAATAAAAACAAAAGAAAATAACCCCAAGTGACATTAAAAATAAAAGAAATAGGCCGATAGCTTAATTTTTATAATTAAAATCTAGAAATAAACAGAATTTTTAAAAAAACAAAAATTTGAGAAAAATATTTTTATAATAAAAGACAGGAGGTAAACAGATTTACACCATTTAGTAAAAAGATACAAAGACCAGTGCTACAGACAGATCCACTGAACAATCATAATTCTTACAATACTAGACTTTAACAGGATAAGACACCGATTTCTGGTTCCAGGCACATCAGAACACACAAATACTGTGTTAGACCAACAGGAACTTTAATCTGTACACATGAATATGTATCTGTGGAAGTCTCCTCTGATTTTTTAGAAACCTTTAAAGCAGCTGCAAGGTAGTTGTTCAAAGCAATGTGCTTGGCAGCTTTCACAAGCAGAGTTTCCTTGCATTAAAGACATTTGCAAATACGCAAAACTGGATTAGGAATAAAAAGACAGCTGTTTGCTTTGCATATGAATGGGAATTTCTGTGACAGGGAAAGCGAGGAATCATTTTTTACCTGTTGGAGAAACAGCCTCATCCACAGACAAGTCTGACTCCTGTCTCACAGCAGCTTTCTTTGCAAAGACACCTTTGCTTTCACTTTCTTGTTTTCCTACTTTCTCTTCTGCAGGAGACTGGATTTCCTTGCGAGTGCCTCCTTTCCCCTAAAAATAAAACAAAGGTACTAAAAGATTAAAACGAAATTTAATACCTGCAGAAACAAGCACGGAAAGAAGTCAGTCATCTGCACTTAACATTTTTTCTACAAATATCAAAACCTTGTATTGGTGAAGAACTTCTTGATGTATTCATGTCTTAAGCTTTCATACAATTAAATTATCTATTTTGCTTGTATCTGTGTGCATAAAATTATTACAACTGTAACAGTTTTATACACTGTATAAACTGTTTTATACACTGTATAAAACTGTAGGAAACTCATTTTCCTACCTAAACAGTGCTACCAACCAGGGGAAATGACAGCCCTTTCAGAAAGAATGATCTTTATCCCTTCCCTCCAACGCTTCTGTGAATCGGTTTTCTCTAAGAGGTGATGCCTCTCTGTCTTTGATCAGCTGGATCCAATGAAAAAGTGGACTCATCAACAACTTCCCCTTGCCCCCTAACTTTTACCCACAAATGAAATCATTACTGTCCATTATTTCAGTTACAGCTCCAGAACAGGATGTTTAAGCACCTGAAGATCACACACCTGGTATCAGGAAATAACAGGTACTCACATTGCAATGCACAAAGGAACCTCTACTGGGTTTTTCATCTCTTCCCTTCCCTGCTTTATCACCAGGATGACTTTTTGGAGCACTGTCTGTGGCAGGACTGCCTGAAACAGCGTCATTCTCTGAGAAGGATTCATCTTCTGGTAACATGCAGAGGAGAGCTGAATTTTTCAGTCCTGAGAGCAAGAAAGTTGTAAAAGCTGTTGAGTGGCAAGACAGGGAAAAAGCAGAACTGAAACATTTTAAAAGAGAACTGCAAACTTCTCACCCCCTTCTTTTGAATATCAGCTCCATCAAAAAGGTGTTTCCAATCGTGTTCATTTAATTATGTAGTTCCATTAAGTGGTAATTCCATTAACAGTGATGAAACAGGTGGTGACATCTTCCACCACAAAGATACCACAGGGATAGAGGTCTTAATTTAAGAAAGTGTTAGAGATACCTCCCAACAGTGTAAATTATGAAATTTGTCTTTAAATCTTAATCTTCTGACCACTTAAATATTTGCATAATAAAGCTGTCCATTACAGATTAAATAATGAGTATGAAAAAGTACTTGCTGGTGGTGGTGGTGGTATTTCAGCTGTGTTAGAGCTGCTCACAAAAACCACCAACAAACTTATTTGAATTTCAGTCTAGAATTTTTGATACATTCAACGTAGGTTGAATTTCTATCGCCCTGTTTTCTGTAGTAGCTCTTAGTTCACGAGAAATCCCCATTTCCAGATAAACAAACATCATCCCCAGAAACTTCTCCTATCACAAATAAGGTTAAAAAATTCTTCCCAAGAGATACAGAGCAAAAAGCTTTTTCCTCCGAGTTATTTGTTGTCCTTCAGCTGTCAGTAACACATTACTAACAGAACATGAAGCTGTATTGACTGATCTCTTTACAAGAGCTAAGATGGAAAAAAAAACAACCAAAGAGTTGCCAAGTTGTCTTCAATATTTATGTAAGCACAAAATTAATTTTCTCAAGCTCTCCGTTTTCCATGTTCCAGTGACCCTGAACGACACTTGTTCTACATTTGCTTTGTACATAAACAGTTATTCTCAGAGAAGTACACACCAGCTTCCCTTTTCCTTTGGAAACTTTTGGAGTGAGTAATGACAGACTCTTCTGACACTTGCAGACACCATTGTCTCGGAGCAGCAGGAGCTGACTCACCCTTTCCGTGCTGTGCTTTCATCAAGCAGTCCCCGATGAGCTGGATGCACTGATGCTGCAGAACTCGGGCATGGCTGAGGACCTGGGAATCCAGTTTCTCTCCTTCCACTTCCTCCCCGTTTGCCAGATCCGCACTGTAGAGGGTCAGAGCTGCAAACAACAGCCAGGAGTAGTTGTGGACGTACGGCTGGATGAGGCGCTGCCGGTCGCTGATCCGGATGGTCACCATGGGGTACACGGTGATGCTGTGGGTGGGCAGGTGGCTGGAAGGAGAAGGGACAGCAGTTAGAAATGCAGCTACTAACCTGTGCAGTCAGTAACACACAACACCTTCACAGGAAACTTAAGACCCGACACATTCCAGAGGTTCCAACTGTGGGCCTGTTTTTTAGGATCTTTGGTGTCAGGCACCGAAAGCTGTTATCTACACACAGCAGTGTTTAATTCTTCTATCCTGTCACACAGGGCTGGTAACTCTCCTTCTGCAGCTTTCACAGCCATGGCCAGAAAAGAATTCCTATCAAGTTACTTCCAAGGTTGAGGCAGGTTTGCAAACTACAGAGATTTTTGCTGAACTGGTCCTATATTTGCCACGTTTCCCCAAAGGACACCAAGGAGATGTTCTGATGCCAAGGCACAGCCTTGTAGGAAGCCTCACGAGAAGGACTGATTGAACTTCCATGCTGATTATCTTTTTCTGCCAAGCTGGGGGGAAGAAAATTACATATTTAATACCTGTCAGAGTATTTCTTTGCGTGGTAGCACCCATAGCAAAGGTCAAAGTCATCACACACGTTGCAGTTCATTCTCCGACCTATGATAACTCCTTGGCAGTGATCACAGGCATATTCCATATTAACCATTTCATGGTCATCCTCATGGCCTTCAGGTTTAACTCCACCTGTAAGGAAAGATTACCCTGTAAAACCTTTTTGATAAAGAATCTTTCCTATTTCAGGTTAGGAAAAAGAAAAGTTCAGCATTTCTGAAGTACCCAGGAAAGAAGCGTTTGACTTCATTTCACTTATAATTCAGAAGATACTATTTTGCACAGGGTTCTGAGGGGTTATTGAAGGACTCTTACCAAGGAAGCAGGTTTTACACAGGTCCATGTCATTGCACTGCAGGCAGCGGTAGCGGTGCCACGGCGCGATTTCGTCACAGCCGTCACAGGATATGTCCACGTTCAACAGGTCACAGTAACGAGCTACAAACATGTGCATCTAGAGCAAGACATGGACACAACTTGCTTGAGTATTATTTTCTGCCTTGGAGAAAGCTTGTTTTAGAAAGTAGAGCATTCCCCCTGCCAAAAATGGAGGGGGATCTTTTAATCACTTTCTGAATGTCTACAGGGAGCCAGAGATCCAACTCATGAAAATTCAGTTTAAGCCAGATTCCTTTAGGCTTTTGAAGGTCTCCTATTTACCCCTTCTGCAGATAAATAAACAAAACATGAGGTCACCTTTCTCTGCTTGTCTGGGTCAGCTTGAGCTATCTTTTCATACCAGGTCTCAAACATTACATCCTGACATTCATCCATCCATTCACAGTTTTGCTTGTAGTCTGCAATTTCATCTTCTTCACTCCACTGACTAAAAGAAAAGCAAGCTTAATTTTAAGTTTGAATGCAATCATGCTTCCCTTTAATAAAACTTTACCTTGGTTTTTTTTTTTTAAAAGAACCAAGTGCTATAACAAGCTAATAAAAACAGAATTGTGAGAACTCCCATTCATCTGGTTAATAAATGACTATATAGACAGCAGCTTCTTACCGCTGTGACATGTTCTTAAATACATATGGAGATTAGAAAAATCTACACTTATAAAACTTTCGAAATGCTGGCAGATCAGATGAGACATTTAAAAGCTTTTTGGCCTTCACATCTGCCCACGTGTAACAAGTACAACTAATATAAAACTGCAACATCAAGGTGTTAAAAACATTTATCAAGGGAAGAACCACTATTATCTACCCTCCTGCTACACTGCTAAACAACTGAAGTGTTCCTGCAGCAATCAGGTTAAAGATAAAATTTTAATAGTTTTTGCACTGGCAAGGATGCAAAAGAATTCAAATACTTCAGTTAAGCCTTTGGATACTGGCCAAAATTATGCCATACTTGTTTAATAGTACTTTTATTGCTTGTTCCAGCACAAAGTTCAGGAGCCCTTCTGGGTAAAATGGTATCAATATTTAGTACCACGTGGAAGCTGCATTCTTCCTGACTCACCAAATGACACTGTCATGGATACTTATGTTCTCCTGGGATGTTGTCATGAGGAGATGTGGCAACTGAATCTCCACAAAGAAGGACAGATCACTTGGCTCCCAGCTCATATCCAGGAGGTGCAGGAGAGCTGTCTGCACACAGGATAAGGCAGGAAGCAACGACCTGAAGAAAAACAAGACAGTAAAACATGGCCTGAAGTTCAAATGGTGTTTGGGGAGTAGGGCAGACAACCATACACTGATTTTCAGGCTTTCCTTTGCATTAAAGTGAATAACTCAGGTTTATCAATGCATTCAACTTACACAATTTAGCAGGCATAGACTATGGAATTTGAAATAAAGGTGGTGTCCTTTACAGGTTCAGTTAAGATGGAGTTTATGCTATTGCCTCAACATTAGCAAGAGGGTTTGTCTCTTCTCTGCAGCACATTTTGGAGGAATTTGTTCTCTTTGAAACCTTTGCCATTTTCAGTCAAAACTGAACAAAGGACTTGAGAGTTATTAGCAGAAAGACTGACATTATGGTCACAAAATTCTCATTTCTTTAGGAAACACAGCTATAAATCCCCAAAATTCTAACCAGAATGTTACACAATACGAGTTTTAACATTAAAGCATGGTTGCAGAATTGCCATATTAATCGTGGCATCACTCTTGCCCAAGTATCCCACAATAAATTTGCTATTTCCAGTATTTTACTACTAAGCTTCAGAAACACGTTGTGGAATTATAGCTATAAAATGCAGTAATTCAAGTTTTTAACATTAATAAATTTACTGTGGTTTCCTGCACAGTAGTAATAAAATGCTAACTTGGCATTTTTGATCACAAGATCAAAGCTCCTCATTTAGTTCTGTAAATAATGCAAAGTATAGTTTGATTAAGTAAAAATTAAGGCATTAAACAACAAATAACAACTGACAAGGGAAGAAGTGTGGAGGCACAGTGAATAAAAATCACAGAAATAAGGCAAGCAATGTACTGTACCTGTCATTAATAGCACTAAATCCCTTGACAGAATTAACCAGGAACAAAACAAGCTGATAGTAGGACTCCCGAATCTCTTTGTGTAACTCAGCACCACAACCTTCCAAGTTTCCAAAGTAGCTGGAAATAAAAGAGTCAGTTTAGTAGCCTAGAATTCATTGTTCTATTTTAGATAGGATGGTTTGTACAAATTTTACAAATAGGTTATTTTTTTAACCGCTCCCCAAAAGTGGGACGGATGTAAATCAAGGTGAGACCTAAGTTCACAAAAATTAAAAAGATGCAATGCTACCTAAGTAATTGCAAGTTAAACGAATTGGATCACTACAGCTTTCTCTTAGATGTGATAGAAACCAATCTAGAACCAGACAGGAACTTTAACTACAGCAATAAGTGAAGACTCTACAGTCTTTTGGAGTCTGTTGTGATCCAGTTTGGACTGTAAAGCTGTTTCTGGGTATCCACACCGTGACTCAAACACATGATATCTACTGGCATGAACAGCTGTGCAACCACGTCCCACTTGAAAATAATTATTAATTTTCATTTTTTTAACTGAAGCACACAAGACATGCACAGCAGCCTGAAAACTAAACCTCAAGTCGTATTTTTACTACCCATATGGATTGAAAAGCAGTAACTATCTACTGTTTTCAATATACATGACTGGGGGAGCACAAGGACTCAGACATATTAAAATACATGGCTGAGATTTATCCAAATAACGACTTACTTTGTGAAATCCTTCTGGCAGGCCAGAAGCTCCAGGAGGAAGAGCACGCAGGGAGGCTGAAAGCAGTGTGGCTGCCCAAGCGAGTTGAGGCACTGGCGGATTGTTTTGAGCACTTCCATGATACTCTGCCCTTGGGATTTTCTCAAAGCAAGAACCTTTAAAACACTAAGAGCAAAGAAACAAGAACTCAATGAAAACTTCAAATAAATCACAATTCAAGAAGTGCTTGACTAATCACAAAAGAGCTTTTTATCTGAATTTTCAGTTTTATTTCAGTAGTGGTGTGTTACAGTCGGGGTGAGGGACAGAGCTTCAAACAGAATCCAGCACTTCCTGCACCACTCCACGTTTTAGAGCCCAAAACAGACAAGCTGAGAATTGGAAATCTCTCTTCTGATTAACATCTTCAGAATACCAGGTAACTTGAGAGGCAACCACTCTCTCTGTGGTATCAAGGATTGGTAACAGTGATACACCACGTCTCTGCTGTTTGTAGATAAAAAGCAAAATGCCCCTGCAAACAAATTTCAGGAAGCAAGGCAATAAATTGCGAAGTAATTGGGTTTTAGATTCTGTTCTACATGACAGAAGCAAATGAAATGAAATAGGACTCTCTCTGAGTCACTACATGGTCATGAATAGCTGAAGTTTGATACGTAAGTCTGGCAATTATTCATACATAAAATGTTTTTCAATACTGTCTTGATGCTAAAATATGTTTTATCCCTCCTGAAGAGATGTGAAGGTGAGCTTCTGTATTTTCTAACTGGCAACATTTTCGATTTGCTTACCTCTCATGTGAAAGGGACTGATCCTTTATAAAGTCTAATATGTTCTTCAAAATAGGGTACTTTTCCTTCACAGTAGGCACAGGTCTTGGCTCCTCCATGGATCTGAAGGACAGGAGCCTCAGCCTTCCCCGGCTCAGCTGAGACTTCCTTGTAGGGGTGGAAGGAGGTGAAGATACATCTTCTTGCTGGGAAACTGCATTTTCAACAGGTTTACTATGAAATGCAGGTGCTGCTTCTGTTGGGAGGGGGTCTGGAACTTGTTTAATCTTCAGCTCAGACTGTGATGTTTGGTCCCCCTCTTTCGAAAGAGGGTGAGTTACTGCACTGGGGGAATGTGCTGCCTGGAAGTCCGTGTCCACAACTGAACCTTTTCTTTGGCATTTATCACTGACAGGCTGCTGGGGGTCATCCACGTCCTGAGCTTCCAAACTGTCTGAAGCAGGATCTTTCGTCTTTGCTCTTACAGGCAAAAAATTCAGTAACAAAAGGCTCTTCTGCATGCAGAGTTTTGCTGCAGCATAAAAACAGTAAGAGTTAAAAGTCATGACAATGGAATAGTAAACTTGCTGTCTTCTGCTAAGAAAGTGATTTATCTTATTTCTTCTGAGCCAAGACGGCCACAAAATGCTGGTTTTCTTGTTATATCGATCATATATCAGTTGGGTAAGTTTATATTTCCAAATCTGAATAATCCCACTGAACCATATGAAGTGCATGGTGGTTAATGAGAACACAGTTTATTCTAATAACAATCAGCTGCTATCCTAACATCCTAACTGTGGTAAGAAGTATCTACAAAAATAGATGAACGTAAGTTCAGAACCAGATGACCCAAGAGAGAGGTCACTCCCTGCAGAATTTTCTCACATTCTATTTTCTGCAAAGAACAGCAGAGCACAATCTCTGACAGCTCATGCAGTGTCCACTGGGTTATCTCTTCGGGTATTAAAAAGTAACCCCAGTTGCCAACTTACCTTTTACAGCCAAAATAATGTCTTAAAATTTACAAGGCAACGCTTTAGTGAACTCCCTGGAATGCTTATAACATTTGGGAAGGCAACACTCACCAAGAGTTTCTGGGTTCACCTCACTTGCTTCTGTGTTCTGCTTCTCTTCAGTATCATTTCCCCTCCCCATCAGGGATTTCTGCTTCATTTCCAGCTGCAGACAGGATGTTAAAATAGTTAAGATATGATTCCTCCTGTGTATCTCTACAGCAAGGCAGGATGAGGACTGCATTGCTCTAAAGGAATTTAACCTCAGGAACAGATGGCAGTGGTTACTATTCCCTGCTGCAGTGCAAACCACCCAGAGCCTCCAAGAGCAGCACCCAAACTGTCAGAGCTGCTCCACGTTTGTAGGCTGAGAGCATTCCCTGTCTTGTGACTGGATGTGCATCAGCACTCCAAGGAAAAAAAAAGGCTTCTCCTTTATCCCCACACTGATGAAAAGATATATATCTAGTCATGAGATGAGGTTCTCCAAAAAACATGTCATCTCACAGGTGAGCTCTGTCAGATGCAATAGGTGAAGGCAATTACTCATCTTAACATGCATCTGCACCCTTCACAACTCCAGGATAACAAGCTGCCAGGAATTTTTAGGCAGGAAAGGGCCACAAGATACTAGAATGATGTTTAAGACAGATTTATTTTTATCCTATACTTCAAAAAGAACTCCGACTGCAATGTAACAATCTTCCTAATTAACAACACACATTCTTACTGAAAAATAACACAAATTTAACTGATTGAGTCAAATTCAGTCCTAAATACACATCATAGCACATGTGGGGCAGAGGGGAGGTGGGGGGGAGCGTAAAACTACATTTAAACATTTAAGTTCAAAGCTTAGAAGAAAATATATGTTCTTCCTAAGTGAAAACAGTCGCCTTAGAATCACTGAAGGAAAAGGTTGTTCCGCCCTACTCCTTAACATTGCATTGTAAAAACATTAAGGTAAATGACATTAACACATATCCCCCTGAGTGATCTTACCATCCATATTCTAATGGAATCAGCCAGGGAATATACTTGTGCAAACTCATCACACAAAGGCACCTTGCCTCCACTGTTGACTGGAAATGAGAGAAAGAAGAGTCCTGTTTATTTACAGCTCCGTTTTTACACAACTGCTTAACTAAAATTATGCTACAGCTCTCCCCTCATCTCTTAGTCAATGCTTGGAATTATGCCTGCAAGAAAAACAGGGAATAAAACCTGCCAACTTTCATACGTCTTAAATTCATAAACTGCACCTTGACAGAGTTATTGACAAAGTTAAATTATGAGTATCTTTCTCATCTCTTCCCAAAACTGATGCCTGAAGTCATGGAAAATAAAAACCTCTCCCTATACACACAAATATCACTGATGCAAACAGAAACCAGAATAATCACAAAATGCTTAGTATTAACTTAAAGCTCTATAGATGGATTTGCTTTCTCTATTGCTTTATGCCATGAATTTCTGGAACAGACCTTCAAGATCAATTTACAAACATTAAAGACCTGCCGAAACAGTTTCCATGCAAACTGGCCCGACAATGACTACGGAGAAAAAGACATTCCTCCTCAGTCTTCCTTTTGCAATTGCCCCTTTTTTATTTCTTATTTCCTTCTTTTCAGGGTCACTTGTCCCCCCTTCACGTGGCACAGGGGGACAGGGGCCCGAAATGACTCTGCCCCAGCACAACCTGACACAGCAGTGGGATGGATTTCTCAAGCACTCCGTAATAATTTCCTGTGCTACCCCAGTTTTCAGTCTCACTCCGAAAATGAGCCCAGTTGTCAGACGCAGACAAGATGACTAAAGGCAGTAACCACATTAGTCATCGAGTCAGTCTCTGTGTCAGTCATTTTTAGTCGTAACTTCATTAGCTCAAAAAAAAATAGCTCAATCATTCTATGACCCTATGAAAATGGAAGATGTTTAGTGTCAAAATTGTGACAGAAAGTGAAAGCCTAAAAGGAAACCCTTCAAAACCAAGTAACATCTTATTATCCAATACTTCAAATAATTCAAATACTTCCAATAAACTTAAGGGAAGGATGCTCCAAGTTAAAAAGTTGTTCATTTTACCTCCTGAAAAGTTCTAATACAATGGGTATTAGACAAGCTAAAAGCAAAGCACTGCCTTTTATTTAAAAAGAAAATTTAAATATGCATTTTGAGGATGGCAAGGTGAGTTTCCACAGTATGTTTTGGGAGGTAATTCACACCTCCTCTAACCCCAACAGTTAATAACATATATAAGTTGTTCCTGGAATTTTAGAAGGGATACAAGGAGAGTGGAAAATGACCCAAGAACCTCTAATAATTGGGAGCCTCACTGTTCTGAATTAAAGCCCCAGAGGACATCACTACTCTCTTTAGGCATAGCTCTATAGGATTAGTAGCTTCTGATGGTTATTAATATTTTGCCAGTGCTCCAAAGACAAAAGTATATATTAATAAAAAATAAACACTCTAGAGAGAAGGCTTATCCAGTCTACCTAAATTATACCTTTATACAGAACATATTTTTTAAAATTGGCCCCACTAAACTGATCTTTAAAGGTTATGAACTGAGCTGTAAGAGAGCCTTTCACAAACTTTTAAGTCTCCATTATTAAGATAATCTAATAATATTAGAGTTACCATATTTTTGAAGCTTCTCAAATAAATCTGGAGTGAGATACACCAAAGCAGCAAATGTTGAGTTCACAGCTTGATCAATAGTAGAACCAGCAACTATATCTGTCTTTGGGGTCTGTTTTTTACATGCCTGTATAAGTCCTTTGAAAAGTTCAGATTTTTGCCCACTGAAGTCCTGGGCAGGATCTGATTTTGCAAAGTCGATAAGAAAGTTACGGCCGACGTCGTGGGGAGAGCTCCGAGCCTGCAAAGGGGGGCAGAAAACAAGGGGTTTAATATTATTAATAACATATTATCTGAACAACTGCTGCAGCTGCTTTGGTACAATGAAGTCAACTTGCAGCTTACCCAGCGCAGTTGAACAAAGTGATCTAACCAAAGCCATGCCTGCACGAGGTGAGGAGTGAGTTAGATGACCTTGGAAGGTTCCTCCAAACCATTTTATAGAATCATAGTACAGAATGGTTTGAGTTGGAAGGGACCTTAAAGCTCATCCCTGCCATGAGCAGGGTCACCTTTCACTAGACCAGGCTGCTCCAAGGCCCATCCAGCCTGGCTGGATTTATTAGTTTCCATTTTCATAGAATAAAGGGCTCAGAACAGTCCCTTTCCTCCTTGATATTTGAATTAAACCACACAAGTGATGACAACTTTAGCACAGCAGCATAACCTTCAGGGCACATGAACTCCACAAATCCAAATGAATCTGGGTGATGCCCAGGGAATTCCACACCAGTGGAACCAAAGCAGGGTGTAAAGTACCTCTTTTTTCTCTGGGTGCTTGGTGCTGCTCTGCCTGGCTCCTGGGGCTGCCTCAGGACACATCTGATGCCTGAAGACAGGTTTCCACAGAGGGGAATTAAGAACTGATGTTACTTTCAGAGGAGGCAAGTCTGCTTCACTACCTAGCTCTGCAAGAAAATCAAAAACAGATGCTACAGTTAATTAATCTTTTTCTTCATTTTTACAGCTTAATGAAAATAATAATTGTTAAACATCCAATAGGGAGGGAAAAAAACAAAAAAAAAATGCAAGTAGACTAAACAAGTAATTTAACAATGTTTTGCTGTTTCTCCAACATGGTACAGAAAAGTGATGTATCTTTTCTTTAATGGCAGCATCAGTATCTTATCTTATAGTGACAATGGTACATTATGGAAGGACTTTAAATGAAACATTTTTGCTGTTCTTATAACTATAGAAATTCCTCAATTTGCGAGAGAGTTGAAAAGCTTTTTCTCTTACTGAAGACGTAATAATTTGCTATATGTAACCATGTTTATATTAAGAAAGGAATAAAATATTTCAATTGGTTCCCTAAATTCAGAAGTAAGTAGCTGCCTAATTCTCCAAATACTGACCACCTGATGGCAGCAAGACCTCTTTAACCTTGTTAAATTTATCCAAAGTGGTGAATGGATTCTGATTTAGGAAGTTAGAAGCGTTCTGGTTGTGCAGTTAAGGAATAAGCCACTTATTTATTTACTTTCTATTTTACTTATGTGGCCCAAACCCTAAGTGAACTCAACCACTGGAATTAACCAACCTTAATTTGTGAATTCAAATTTCAATCAATACTGAACATGAAACTTTTAAAAACTCACTTGTGTTCTACGCTGTGTATTTTTTTCGGTTTGCTGGCTGCATATTCACACACACCCCCTCAGTGTGGGGTGGGTCACAGCACTAGGGAACATATTACTCCATAAATATAACTCAGCTTAGTGTGTTCACTCCCAGTCCACATCTTCCACGGACTTGCAACACGGCAAGTTGAGAGAAACACAAAAGGAACTTGGTTTTTACGGGGGGGTTCTACACAGAACGTCCCTTGTATTTCTTATCTACGTGGATCCCAACTGTTGGAGCCCTGGAAGGCACTCACCTCGTTGGGATTTCAGGGCCATACTTCGGGAAGCCAAGCGCCCCATCAGCCGGGATACAAGAAGCTGTAAATCCAAGCCCCAAGACACGGCGACGTCGGGGAGCCCGTAAGCAGTGACGGAAAACTTGTAGCCCCACTCATTATTACTGCTGTCAGAGTGAAAGAGAAACTGCAGCCGTGGGCCAGCCTTAAAGGTCACTTTCTACAGAGCAACAAAACAGTCATTTTGCCAAATGTTCATGACAGGAGAACGTTTCAGGGTAATGAATTCCCTTCAGCAACTCTGGGGTTTTCAGTGCTAACCTGCTGTCCGTAACAGATCTAATTTCCCCCACCACCTCGATGAGAAACCCACTATACTGAGCAGGGAAAATTTCTATTCAATAGCTTAATGAGACATTTTATAGATGACTGAGCTTTAGAGCCACAAAACAAGAGAGCAGCATCCCATTTGAGTAGGTCTCCCTTCCCCACAGGAAGGGCCACACTTGTCTCATGATGTAAAAACTTGCGAGGGCAGAGTAAATTTTACTCATGTAGTTACTGGCAGTTAAACAAGATTATTCCTTTTCATTTTTACTGACTGCTCTTTTGATAACAGCAGCGAAGAGGGATTCTTTACTCATTCACTCCTTTTCTTTGCAGCATTTCAGACTTTCTTCCTCACCTCCTGCCCTCCCACCTCTAAGAGGGAATAAACACAACCACACACAAAACCCCACATCCTTTTAGGCAGTAGGTTTCCACAGGAATCACAAGGATTTCCTAAGATTGGATATATCACTTGGTTCAGAATTTTAAAGGTGCTCACCTTAGGCCACTTCTCAGTGCCAACCTTTGTATCGTAACGAGTTTTAGCCCCTCTGGCATCAGTAAACTCCAGGTAATCATACCTGTGAAAATTGCAATTCATTACTTCCTAATTTACTTTTTCAGTTTTTGGGAGAAAATGTTGGCTTTGGGATTTTCACAAGTGCTGCGTCTCAGGGCACCCTGTCACATCTTTCTGAGCCACACCTTCTGCTAAGGAATTTGTTTCACCTTTCAGTGCAGAAGTCCCAGTAGACACTGTTTTCTGCAGGATTTTCCCAACCCTTCAGTAACAGGTGCCAAATCTAACATCTGGCAAATGCCTTAAATAAGCAGTAGCCTGATTTGTTACCAAGAGAAGCCAAGCCAATAGTTTTGCCTAAAGAGGGCAAAATAAACACCACAAGCACAAACTGTGGTGGTTACAAAACAGATTGAGGCCAAAGGAAGCAAAATTCCTAGGAACAGCACAGTCCATTTGCCAGGAGAAGTGGCTCTCAGCACGAGGTCAGAGAAAACACACATCGTGTCATACCCTGGACAAGGAAATCGAAATGGCACATTTGGAGTGCACATTGAAACGTGAACTACCCCTCTGCAAACAGATACTGGAATCTAACACAGCACAAGATTAAATTACCTCCTTTCAGTTTCACATTTCTCATCAAATTCCACCTCAAAGTAAGTTGCCCCATGGCACAGGAAGACCGAGACCTCATGGCAATTATTCTCATAGTTATGAGGGGATTCCATAGTCCACGTTCTCAACACCACAGGCTGCTCCTGCTGCCAGCTTTCCATTTCCATCTGCACAACAGAAATGCATTCTCAGATGCAAATCTAAAGCATTTTTAAAGTATTACCAAACTAGATTTTTATGTCCACACTTGCAAGTTGCCAGATGTACAATACAAATGGCATTTAAAAGGCTTCAGCACTGATTTATACTGAAACTAGTTCTAAAGACATCCTTGATAATCATAGTAAGGAAGCACTTCTACAGCAAATTCCAGTCTACTGCAGGAGGAGACAGTCTCTCACCCAAAAGTGACTACAAGTCTCCAAGGATGACAAAATGGAGTCTGGATGACTAATGCAGATTTAAACATCTACACTACAGACATACAGACTTTATTTGCATCACCACAAGCCATGAAGCTAAAAATAATAAGCACAGGCTATTTTTAATTTATTTTCCTCTTCACCCTCAGAGTCCCTCCTTCCTATCTACCTTCAAGGCTGCTCATTCCACTTGCACTTTGTGATCACTTTGTTCATCTTCCACATCGCACAGATATATTTCTAGTTCTTCACTCAACATTTCATTCCACATCCCATGCTTTTAGAAGCTTTCCAGCTCTGTTCCAGTGCTCACCAACACAATCACCCCAGTTTTCTAGGACTTTCTTGCCATTTTGCTTTTATTTCACTGTGTTTAACAGTGCCTGTGTCTTCAGTTACCTTATGAGGTTCACTACAAAGGCTTTTCAGTGGTTCTATCAAAGTGCTGAATCCCTGTAGCAGAGTACAGTGTGGAATGTCTAAAGTGCAAAAATCCAACAGGAAGATGACCTAAGGGAAAACACAGATCTCATGAAAATGCCCGAAAAACACAGCCATGCCATCCAGAAATAGGATAAAATCCCCCGTTCACTTACCAGCTGACGAGTTGCCATGGCAAAGACAGAGTTACTGATTTTTTCTACTATAGTTTTGCCGCTATATTGTGATAAAAGTGACTGCAAAATCGTCCTGATGTTTGACAGGAACTGGCCCACATCTAAAAAGAGGAAAAAAAAAACCACCTGAAGAGCCACCTCAAGGATTTGCTCCCACAACAACCAACTTTATCAAACACAAAGTGCGTGTGATGTGCACGAGGACAAAGCAGGGAAGGATCTGCTGCCCCAAGGCAGTGACACCCAACAGTTCAGAGAAGCTTTCTGTGATATTTTCTATTGAGGAAACAAGTCATGCTTGTCAGTGACAACACAGAAAAGTTGAGTGAGGAGTAATTTAATCAAACACTCCAATATTATTTCAACAACCTCAGCGCATCCAGTAGCCTCCCTGAACAGTTATTAAGCAACAAGTGAGGGCAGGAATTTTAAAGCTTTAGTCTTACTACATTTTTAAATGTAAGACAGGAACCCAGCCAACTTATTTATATACAAATAACATTAAGTAATTTTACATAAAATTACACCTCTGTTAAGTACTTGGCCCAATTAACTCCTCAGTACTGAGCTGCTGCATTAAAAAAAAACAATCCTCCTCAAAAAAAAATCAGCAAAACCCCTCAGAAGTGTCCAGCTTCTTAAGCAAGTTCCTTTCTTCTTGCTATCACAAATACCTAGCAAGATGTATATTATAAACCCAGGAGTTTATCAAAATAAGGGACACTTAAACTAAAATGTTCAAATAAAAGCCTGTAACTATTTGTAGTTCAGGGTTTTTTTCAGTATTTGACCCCCAAAACGCCCTGAAATGCTTTTTGGAGATTCTCCCAAGGTAAGATTATCAGTACAGCTAAAACTCCAGGTTGCTCAATGTGCCTACAAATTACTTCCTACAGAGATTAGAAGTGCTGTGACAGATACGAGTGTGCCTCAGGCAACCTCTGGTGATCCCTCGTTATACTGCAATTTGCAAAATCACATTTTGAAGTCCCGTATTGCACCACACTTAATTCTGCATTCAACCCCAGCACTTACAGTTTTTAAGTATTTCTACTGCAAGATCCTTGGCTGAATTATCAGTGCCCTTGAGCTGCAGGTAGCACCAGGACAGGAGGCTGCCCTGAACAGACCAGAATAAGGAAGCCAAGACTGTGCCACTCTCTTGCTGTGCAACATCCAGCATCATCATTTCACACTGAAAAACAAAGAAGTGCATTTAAGAATGTAATGCAGCCTCTCCTGCTGCAGAATGACACACAATGTGTAGCTGTGTGTCAACTGTGATGGATATTCTCATCCCACTCACCCCAGAAAAAAAGATGAAAAGCAAATGACAGGCAGTATGTAACATGAAGCAACTGATGGGCTTTGTTTTGATATATCCCAATTTTAAATAGGAACAGCCACATATGAGTCACTCGATGTTCTCAGCACATTTTTTTCTCCATATGTAAATGACCCTCCTCCATTTCCACCTCCCTCAGCGACATGGCCAATCCTATCCTCTCAAAACGGGATCATTACTTCTGTATCCGAGAGTCCCCCCCATGGAAAAGTACCACATCTTATACATTACCTACTCCGCTATTACAAAATGTTAATGTCTAAAGGGAAACACTTCAGCTGCTTGGAAAACCTAATCCTACCAATGCACAGCCAGGAATAGCTGCATCCAGAAGGAGAGGAGAGCTGGTTCCTGAGCACCCATCTCAGGCAGGCAGCTTGTGTCTGAATGCACACAAACCCCAGGATAAAAAAGCAGGAGCGGCGCAGGGACAGTTACCTCTCGTGCTGCCACCAGCAGAAGGGTGTCCATGACTGACAACACTTCACTTATGTCAAAATTCGCAGAAACTCCTTTCTCTGGTAATAATAAGAGCCCACCAGGATCTTGATCACTGCAAGACAAAGATCTTCTTACTAACCAACAACAAGGAGTACAGTTCCAAACCACAAGTTTAGTTATTCTTTGGTGACAAATCTGTAGAGATCCTACTGCATAACTACTTGGAAAATCAAAAGTTTGTGTTCTGATGACTCCAGACTGATTAAATCAATAACAACCATTACCATGGGCAAACAATTCCTTAAAAAACTCGAAGACAGCCTTGGAGAGGCCTAAGAGCAATAAAATGTGATTTCAGCACCAGCCTTGGCCAATGCTTTATACAGTTATTCAGTTGATAAACATACTGAGGAGTAGCAGTATCTCCTTTCTACAGCAAAATCACTTGATGATTTTGGAGAATTATTTTCCAACACCAAATATTTTCCTTCTAAAAAGGGTTAAATACAAACTTATGAAGAGATGTGGGGTATCAGACAAATAGTTCCAATGTCAGGACCCCTTACCTGAAGTGGGTACACAAGGATCGGAAGGCAAGATGTACAGATTGCTTGTGTTCTTGCTCTGTGATGTTTTTCTAGAAAAGGAAAGAGATTTATTTTTATGATATGTTCTGTTTCCCTCCTCTGTGAGAAAGAATTCTAATTTCTGCCTTCTACTACTCATTTTTGGTAAGATAGGCAGGGTTAGCTCCTCTTTCTTTGGATAAGCTGCAGAGAGAGAGAAAGAGGAATGGGTAAAAACAGGCAAAGGAAAAAAAAAAAAAGGTTTTTACTTGAATGGGACAAAAGTATGGATTATTTGACAACAACAACTCAGATTTGTCCTCTTTTCTGCATAAAGAAAGCAGGTTCTAAACAATCAGTCAGTCTCTCATGTAATGGTTTACCATCATGGTGAAGAGCTGGTGCCTCCTGGTCTCTCTGTCTGGGAAAAACACTGCAGCTCCACTGAGTAGGGTGTTCTTAACTTCCTCTTTCAGCATTTTCATTGGCATGGAGTTACTGTCCCCCATATCCACCACTGCTCAGACAAAAAGGAAACCAAATTACAAGTTCTAATTAATACTAATATGTTGGAGGCATAGCTGAATTCAGGATGTTCAGACTACACAGCTTCAAGCCCTTGCAATCCAATTATACCCACGGAAAAGGAGGGGGAACTTTTTTAACTTCTAGCAAGAAAGATTTGTCTAAGAATGTATTTATTCACTGAGTAAATTAATTCTAGGAACATTATGACTTGAAAACCATCAAAGCTAATAAAGTTTCCAAGATGTGACAGATTCTATATGAACTGGTTTCTCTCCAGCTCGCTTTGCATGAGACTATTCAAAATACACTTGAATAAAGAATGTGCCACCCTCCTTCCAGTGAAATCTAATGTGTAATTCCCGTTTTCTTCACTGGCTCCAGAATCTTCCCCTAAACCTTACGGACTCCTTGTGAGCTCATTCATATTTATATGACATTTCAGAAATAAATGAACCCCTGTAAAAGGGTCACAGTTTTCTATTGCAGCTGTGTCCAGGCCACACATTGTCAGAGAAATCTATAAAACCATTCCTTTGGGTCAAGGAAAGTTTCCCTGTGACAGACTTAACTAGCACACACTGACCTGCAGGAGAAACAAAGGAACAGGAGCCAACTTGGCCTCTAGGAATAAATACCTTTTCCCAAATTTGAACAGCCAAAACACTTAATATATATTGAATAAACATTACCTTCACACAAATGTCTATAAAGCTCTTCTGCAGCTTCTGTGTGACCAGCTGTTTTGCTCTGAGGAGTTTCTTGAGGTTTAGCAGTTTTATTGTCCCCAGTAAGCACAGAGAAGCAGCTCTGGAGAAGCTGCAACAGCAGTGTTTGAGCAAAGATACATTCTTCCCTTGGGCTGTAAAAAAAAAAAAAAAACCAGAAAACAAACTGAAGCAAAAACTAGAAAAGAAGCTCTTTTGCACCAAATAAATGATGCTATGAAAGTTACCATCTCAGATGGATAAAAAACACTGAGTGGAGAGCACACAAGCCATAGCTACCAGCTAAATTAATCTACAGCTCAAGCTTCCACATAACATTATAGCTAAAAGTCCATATGGCAGCAGTAGGAAAATGTTATTTATGTAAATGATGCAGTTTAAGAAGAACAAACTGCTGAAACTAAACTAAGCATACTTTATTTATACACACACAGAGATTAGTGCCTCGGCAGACAGTAAAGAAGTGACTTACTTTTGGTGAAGTTTATTGTAAAAATTCCAGAACAGCTGCAAATCAAGGCCTGTGAAATCTAAAAATGACTTGTATTTTAATCCACTCTCCTTCTGCTGAACCTTAAAAAGGCAAAGAAAATGCAGGATTGGAAAATTTACTCTATACAGAGCCCATTTACAAGAAGTAAATCCCTGAGCACTGGGCTTAAAGCAGCCAGGTTTCCTACAAATTTGCTGCTACACTGAATTCCAGTTTAAGTTCTTTCATGGATATTCTAGTGTCTAAATGTGACAGTTTATCCTGAAACCTTCTCCTTTACTGAGCTCTCTCTTCTTTCCAGATGTCTGAGCTCCCATCCCTGACCTCCACCACTAAAAGATTTTCCAGCCTCCAACTCTCCATCTAATTTGACTGAAAGTAAGAAACAGCCAAAAACGAGAGCCATGGTTCAGACTGCCCACGGTTCAGAACTGAAGCTGAAAGGGCACAGATAGATGGACTGAAAGCACAAAGCATCATTTTGACACGTATCCTGAGGGGTTGGGTACATCCCTCTGACACACAACAGCACACACCAGTCACAGTTCTTAACTGTGTGTGTATTATTTCAGCTAAAAAGAGGAATGTTTTAATCTATGAAGTCTTCTTAGCTTCCTCTTCGCGCATTTTTCCAGATGTTTGCTTCAGAAACAGCTACACTAACAGAT
The DNA here is from genome assembly GCA_013396775.1 of Cephalopterus ornatus. Taxonomy (NCBI): domain Eukaryota; kingdom Metazoa; phylum Chordata; class Aves; order Passeriformes; family Cotingidae; genus Cephalopterus; species Cephalopterus ornatus. The sequence continues at coordinate 505,978 of VZRE01015485.1, read as the reverse complement.
ACGGCGCATCCTCCTGTTCCATCTACTTCATTGTGACCTCATGCCGAAAAACACTTCTTCACTCCCTTCTGGGCCCAAAGTGAGCACATTCTGTCACATTCAGTGAATATACACAGAATGCTATTTTTCAGAAACCACTTTTTTCTCCCCAACACGGTTTTTAACACTGTTAAAAAGCACCCAGACCTCTCTTTACCCACTTCCTGTTTCTGTCTGCACAGCCTTATTCTTATCCAACACGGGAAATAGAGGCTTAAAACAATCTAAGAAGTAAAAATACCAGGTCCTGTGCCAGCTGCTGGATGAAATGAAGAGTCTTGAGGAGCAGAGTTGTGCCACAAACTGTGTCCTCATCAGTCCTCGTGCACTGCAGGCAGTTCACGCTCCCGCTGGGCTCGTCCCGCATGGGCCGGAGGTACCCGAGAACACTCAGGCCCTGGACCCCCAGACGTTCTGCTGTGTCTTGTCTCGTGCACAAGAACTTTATCATCAAGTACTAGAAGGATATAAACACAGCACGAGATTTGGGTTTAAAAGCTAGTACAAATATGGCTTTTAAAAGACACGTGTGAGGAGACTGCAGGTGGGGTTGGGGGGGCCAAGTGTAGTCCCTGTCAATCACTTCCAGAGGTTTAAAATACGAAGCCTGAGATTCAGGCTAAGCTCTATCTCTCCCTGCTTCCAAAAAAGTCACAGTGATGGGTCTATGACCTCTAGAAGCAGGTGCGAGGTTAGTTAATTCATTACCAGTTCGCTCACCCTGCAGGTGCTGTTCCTTGCCTCTATAGTATTTTTGCAGGGTAAAAAAATATATTAGCTGCATTTAAAAGCAAGCAGAGGGCCAATATGTAATATTTAAAAACATGCTGTTATCAGTCTGTCCTCAGTGAGGTGCAGAATGCAAAGCTGAAGGGAACAGCAAGCTCTGCCACCCCCATGTACCGTTACTCTGCAGCAGCAGGGATGGTGTTAGAAAAATTCCTGGCTGATTTGTAACTGTGCCACCACTTCTGCTCATTCCCACAGTTCACACGGACTGGGGAACTACTACAGCAGGATCTTTCCCTACTTGAGCACTACAAATGAAAGCCCATCTTCTGCCATTCTCGAAACAAAGATCTCCTTCCCCAAGGAAATCAGCCTGACTGATGGAACTCCTTAAGAACTGTTTTGCCCACTAAAACAAGGATTGAAGAACCTGAAAGAACAAAGGCTACAACTACACAGGAGTTAATTTGTCTAGATACTAGAATACAGCAAGAATCATGTCACTCTTTTCAGAAATATTTCATCATGATAAAACCAGTAATTGCACATTATCATGTCCTTTTGCATTAAATTTGATCCTGAAGCACAACTCAATTACATATATATATATATATATATGTGCACAGAAAGAAAAGGAAGAAAATTCAGAGGACAAAAGTTATATGATGCAACTAGAAGGCCATTGGTTTTTTGCCCCTACCCAGCAGAGTTGTCCCTCACAAAAAGAATTAGGTTTATTTTTTTTATTTCAGTTGGCTTTAGAGCAAAGCACAGAGAGGATCTCCTGCTCACTGTGAGTGGGCCAAGGGGGTTGAGTGGTTCCTTACCTGGGAAACTCTGCACTGCTGCATTTTGACATCAACTTCATCCCATTCCTCTTCCACTTCAAACCAGCCAATAGGATCATCATCTCCCAAATCATCACACGAACAACTGCTTCTGTGTTCAAAAGAATTCAACACACTTTGTAAAGGAAAAGTTTAAAGACACTGCAAAGCTGTTGATATTATACCAAAATATTTAGAGCATGCTATGGCTGTAAAGATGAGAAGAGACAACAGAAAGTTTCACATACCCTAAACTGTGACGTGCAAGGTAAGAGAATTTAGGAAATTTTATTAGTTATGGTCCCTACCATCCCCTCACTCCTAAGCAACACTTCTGAAAACTAGTTTAATAAAAGTTAATTAATATACAAACTTTCTAAAAACTTCTGTGACCAGTGACCTGCAGCTCAAGTAGAAAGTTGATTTTGTTATATCCCTTTTAAAACAGGCCTCTAAATCAAGAGGCTGAGAACAACAGCTACACACATTTCCTCAAATACACACACATTACACTGAGGCTCAGTAAAATCAAGCAAGTAACAATTAAATAAATGACGCACCATTTTTAAGTCACTTGCAACAATTCTCACGAGTTTCAGTGGCATTGCAAAAAAGGTCAAACATAACATTCATTTTCCACGCAGTCGTTAGAAAAAGTCCACCCCTACCTGTTTTTTAAGAATTGTTTGAATTCCCTCAGCTTCCATTTGTCGTAGCTCTCGAACCTTTTGAAATGTTCCTCCGCGTGGAACTTCTCTGAAGCCCCGTTGTAAGCAAACACCAGCCCACACTGGGCCCCAATGGCACCTTTCCGGACCTGGAAGGGAAATCCAGAGCAATGTGTTCAAAAGCTGACACTAAAAGTTAAGGAAAGCAACTAAATCCTCACAAATATTGACATCTGGAATTGCACAGGGAAATGAAGCACATCTGGAGAAGCGTTATGACAGCTGCTGTAACGCACTGAGATCATGCACGTGGTGAATATTTGCTATATTTGTCCCTCTAACATTAGCTAGAGTTCCACATATTAATTCCCACTCTAATTTTGTATACTTTTTTAATTAAAAAGAACCCAAACTCAGATCAGGTCTCCCAGAATCACTACACTGCTAAACAACTTAGGGCTCTCCAGCTCCAGTCAGAATTCCCTTGCAAAAGTCCATCCATGTTTAGGTCTCTCTGATACCGAAATATGTATCCTTGTTCCAGGAATGAAATTACTGCTTTGCCTTAAATATATAAATTAATTCAGCTAATTCACTGAGTTTTATCTTGGCAATGAGATTTAATCACAACATCTTGCTTTTAAATCAGATAAAACTCACACCAAATGCTCAAATTACGCTGGTGTCTCTAAATAGATTTTGAAATACCTTCATTTAATCTAAACTCACATCATGTAGCTTGAAACCTGCTGTTCACACAGTCAAAAAATATTTTAAATATAAAAGATCTTACATATAAATCCATACTCTTTAGAGAGAAACCATAAACTTAAGAGTCTCTGGCTTGAGATATATATTTCAAGATAGAGACAAAATCAGTAGAAAATAAGTGTCTTTACTACATCCTTGTGTCTCCCTGGAACAATTTAAGACCTTCCTTTTCTGGAGTTCCCCGTGACTTACACCAAAGTAAAACCCTAAAATGACACTATTTGAGGATGAATTTAAAATTTCAGCTCATATAAAAAAAATATTTCAATTCAATTCTATCAGCAGGGCAAAAAAGCAACCCTTGTACTCCAAAAGCACACAGGAAATACATACCTTTATTCTGATTTGTGTCACTTGAAATGAAGACTCAGTTCCAGTAGAAAGAATGATACTTGCTCTGGTTTTCCCAGTTTCAGTAAGAAAACCTAAAGCAGGAGTAGGAATAGAATGAGGTTGGAATAATTGCCAGTGCAAGGAGTTTGAAAGGGAATATCGGGATTGTGGACTGAAGAGGGGGAAGACAAAACCACAACTCTTCTCCAGTGAAATGCTCACTACTAAATGCTTCCAAATGAAAGAGATAAGTTAAAAGACTGTTATTATGTCAGTACCTCCCCAGAACTCTCCAGGCAGTGACTCTTTTGGAACTGCAATAAATCTGCAGCAGTTTCAGGAGTGTTTCCCCATTAAAGGGTATTGGTAATTCCCTAATATTATTTTGGTTTGTGGCTCTGTTCACTGACATGACTATTCATTGTTATAATTCATTCACAGATATAACTCAGTTCCCCGCACTGTGACTCATAAAACAAGAGAAAACAATCCACAAAATAACTAAAAACGAACTGAAATAATACACATGAGCAAACAAGAGGGGTAAAACAGGCATTTAGAATGTGCCTGATTTTCTGTCACAATGGCTTTCATTTACCAGTAGCACTGCACAAGACAATAAACCATTTTTTAAAAAAAAGATTAGGTGGCATTTCACTTAAAAAGGAGCTCAAGAAACACAAATCTCTTTGTTTAGGTTGTATCCAGTACATAAAAGCGTTGCATTAACAAAGAGAGGCTTTAAAGGAGAATTAATAGTTATGTGGAGTCAGGGAGACTGTCAGTGATCTCCACCATCTCTCTCCCATCAATATTTGGGAAACCAGCAGTGAAGGATTCATGACTTCAGCCTACAAAATGGGCTCTGGTAGAATATTCCCAGGGACAGCTCATGACTGACTTCCATGTAGGATATCAATAATTCTCCCCAAAATCCAATCTTTTTGATTGGTTGCTTTGCTTTGACAATAAACTGGCTCCTGAGAAATCCACAGCATTGCAAAACAGAATTTATATATTGGTTTGGTTTTTTGTTTGTTCTGTTGATTTTTTTTTATTATAGATGTTTCATTCCATAAAACCATGAAGAAGCACCAAATATATATAATAAGTACAGAACAGCACCACAGTTAACAGTCATTATGTCTGGTTGAATCTTTTGCAACCTAAACAACTTTATGATTCTAATATTTTTGGATTTTAAACTCCAGGCTCTTACCATCCCCAGTCCAAGGCTCTACAAGGAGGTTTTCTGGCCCTGATTTATCTTCTTTTCCCTTTACATCACAGGCTTGCAGAGTCAGTCTTAAAGGCTTCCCTAAGTGAGAAAAATCAACAGGTTTACCAAATTCCTTTCAACATGGTAAAATGTGTTTTCTAAAGTTCTTCATACAGAAAACAAATGGAAAAAAAAAACCAAAACAACACAATACTATGAGATGTTTACCACTGTCAGACAACAAAAGGGAGGGAAACTCGAGTATGAGATATACTAATCTAAAATAATTCAAGTTTTAGATACAGACAGCAGGACAATGAAAATCATGACAATGTTCTTCGACTGCTTGCACACTTTGGAATTCACAATCCATAAAATACCACGTGTCTTACAAAAGGCAGTGGCTACTCCGGGGAAAACCAAGCAGTTTTCAAAGCTTTCGAAACTAAACACAGATAATTGCAAAACAATCCATGTATTCTTTGGCACAAGACAAGAAGCACTGACAAAACATACTAAAAGGTAAGCAAAGGGTAAAATTCTTCACGAGAGACTAATGACAACCTCAGAAGTTGAGAAAATACAGATTTATCAAACAAGTACAGCCAATACAGCAAAGTCACCACCTGATGCCAGACCACAAACAGCTCTCCATTCATGTCAAGACTCAGACCATAAAATCTTATTTTAAACTCAGATTATAAACTGATAAAAATGAAACTAAAAGAACTTTAAATAGATGCCGATGATGTTACATTTAAAACACATCTTAAATTTGGGTGAGACCATTTACTGAAGGCTGAACACACACAACTGGAACAATACAAATACTTGATGTCATTTGCCTTTTAAGCAACGCAAACACCATCACCACTTGATACAGGGGCCACTATCTACACAGTTCGTGTTTTCTCCTTTAAGAAGATGCCACCTGATGCAATTCTTTGATCAGAAAGCTGATCTAACCCCCAACTTTTAGAGCAGTTCAGCTTCCCAGGTTGTCTCCTCAGTGACGGTTTTTAATTTAGAAGCCTTGTATAAAAATTTCAAACCCCAACCACAAGCAGAACAACTCAGAGCTGTGTATTTTCTGAAGCATGTCCCGAAGAGGACGCAGGAATTGCTGCATTACCATATTTATAGAGCAGGTTCTGTCTGACTGCTGCCATGGAGGCGATGAGAGAGGAAGCCTTGTACGGAGTGTCCAGATGCTCAGTGATTGCACAAAGGGAACTCATCACTTTGGCAACACTCCCCCGGGCTAAGGCAAAGGCCAGGAGTGTCAGCTCCACCTCTGGAGTAGTACAACAACTGGGGAGGGAAAACAACAACCGTGTGAAAAGAAAATTTGGGATATTTTGGGTTTAAATAATGCTGCCATGGAATCTCTCTGGTGCCTGAATGTCTTCAAGTTACTCGAGATACTTAAAAAAACAGCAGGTGAGTAAAAATGCAAGATTTTGCTATACAAAGTCTCTTAAACCATTTCTCAGAGCCTCAGCAACACAAACTCACCTTGTTATTCTGATCAGGAAACTATCTACTTCTTCCAAAACGTTTGGCGATAAGAAGCTGGAAAAATCTGTGGAGCCCGGCGTTAGGGAGAGAGGGGGCATGTGCTGCAGTGCTTTCCTAGGAAAAAATGGAACATAACATCAGGAAACCAGTCAGAATCGGAGAAAACAGCCCCCCCAAAAGGAATGAGACATCTGAATCTTCACGTTTTGTGTGGGCAGGTCTCTGCAAATCGCTGCTGAGTGCACAAAATCTATTTACACTGCTCAAAAGGTAACAGCAGGATTGCATTATTCCAGGCTGGGAAAGGTTCAGTGACTGCTGGGTAATCTCGAATCTAGTCCCATAATCTCAGATTTAATGGGACAAACACATCAAGGAGTTTTGAATTAAATCTGTGACAGCATTAGAAACGGCTCAGTGTGCGAGCGCTGCTTCTTTTGAAAGTGTTCTGGAATTGAGCAAGAGCCCGTGAGTAAAGGGAAAATGGCTTTGAAATCCCTTCAGAACAATCACAGAAAGACACTTGCTAGCTCAGACCAGAATTTTTGGGAATTTCCAAAGATTGTGTAATAACCCCCAAAAATAGGAATTCTCAAGCACTTTCACCAAAGTCATTCTAGCCAATACTGAAGTCATTCTAGCCAATACTGAAGCTTGGGGGTTTTGCTTTATAATTCTAAACACCGAATCTGTAATTCCTGGAAGCGTGTTTTCAGTCAACATAATTTTTTTATGCTTTATTAGTTCAGAGTTCATGTGATATTTCTAAAAAACATCAAAACTGTACTAAAACTGAAGGCCCTCAGTTTTAGTAAAGTTTGCAACTGTGGACCTTCCTCAGGCGTGGCCATGCGGGAAGGTATCTAAACTTTAAAGAGATTTCACAAATTAAAAGATAGGCTTAATGGATTTTAACCTGCAATAGTCATTAACCTAATGAGCACTGCTCCTCAGTTTGGTGGCATCGTGCTAACTAAGCTCTATAAAAGCTGATGTGGGTGTGGAAACATTTTCTTAGGATTCCAATCCTTCAAGTCATCCAGCAGAAGTGTTTGGCAATCAAACAAGGAAATGTTACATGGAAAATGTGCACTATCCCCATGTAGATATTTGCTTGTGGTGGTTGACCAGACTCAGCTATATCTCCATGGAAAGCCTGACAAAGCACCACACAGGCAGAAATCTGCTGAAAATTAGGCTAAATTAACCTTATAACTTAATTAACCTTATAAGGGGGAGATGTTAATTTTATTGATTATCAATATCGGACAATGAAAACTAATTAATTTTAGGCTTCTCAAAGTCATGACAAGTCCAAGCAAAGGTAAAAAATGTATTTTTTAGTGTCCATTCAGTCATGGTTTAACAACCAGATCAGACACAACAGCCAGGACAATTACACTTGTTCCAGTGTATGCAAGCGGATAAAGGAGAAACATCAAGAATTTGAACAATGAGATGGCAAAAAGATGTTTAAACATTTCAGTGGAGGGAGTGGAAACCAGTTACACAAGGCAGATTAGCTTAGTAAAGACAGAAGTATTAAAAAAAAAAAAAATTAAAATCCCCCAGCGTGGAAGTTTGGTACTCACTGAGTATTCTGTAAAATGGTGTGAACAAATGCTGGGTTTGTTTCCATGGAAGCTGTGACCAGAGAGGTGAGCAGGGACCAGTACCAGATGGCTGAGGCATCACACACAGACACTGCCACCTTCTTCACCCTCTGGTACCCCACGGCCCTGAGCCCGTGGATCCTGGTGTCACATCCGTCACTAAGGCAACGCTTGATGTTTATCTGTACATCTGTCAAAACACAAAAACAGAATTTTTTTTTCCCATTTCTTCTGCTGGGTTAGATCCAGAAGAATGCAGATATTTCGAACAATAATTACTCTTAGGGAAAAAAAAACGGCAGGAGGTGCGGAAGTGTCCCCCCACCTGTGGATAAGCACACACGTGTTTCCTCACCGTGCAGACTGATTTGGAAAATTTAGCTTTTCAATAGTCCATTACATATGGTATGGCTAGAAATTAGGGGGGGAAAAGTAGTAAAAACCCCTCAAAGTGGCATATAGATTATTTCACTAGCACCCTTCTACCTACATATATAGGCAGTGTCTTGGGAGTGAGTGGTTGTGGAGCTGATGGGGAAAAGGAGAAGAGCTTAAAAGCAAAGTTTTAAGTTACACAAAAATTTTCACTAAGTTCTTGACCATTTTGCATAGATGATGTTGCTCTGATTAGTTCTGAGGAACAACACCCTTGCTGCCCGTTTATTGTGGCAGCCAAAGTTCATCCCAGTGAAAAACACATCTTTGAACTGAAGGGACAAAATTCCTGAAGCTGTAGAAACCATCTTAGGAAGGAGCAGCTTTCCTTGGATTGATACCAATATAGCACCCACAGAGCCACCAGACTCAAAAATAACACTATTTAAAACCCCTGAGCTTAAAACCTGTTTTACATCTGACCAATTTCAGAGTTCTGGTACTAAGAAAAAAAAAAGAGTTGCTCAGAAGCAGATTTTTTGCTAGATACTATCAGCCAACATATGCTTTCACTGTGCAAGCAAAGATATTTTAAAATTGCCCTGTGTCTTCAAATTGAGAGGCTAAAACTGCATCTTTAGTCAATCTTCTCCTCAGCCCTGAGCCCACACTGCAGACAGACCACGAGAAAGGCTCAGAAGACTCTTCCAGGCTAGAAATTAAACTACAATTAAACCAGTTTCTCCAACCCAAGGATGAGGTCTGAAGTTTCACCTCTAATGACTGACACTTCAACACACCATTCCGCACGATCTACCCAACCTTTCACCTTCCAAAAAGCAGCAAAACAATATCCCAATGGGATCTTTATTGACTCACACATCTGACTAATGTTAGCGTTTTCCAACAGTGTTACGTAGCCAGTGATATTGCTTGGAATGTGAACATCTCGGACCTCCTGGAGACTGCTGGCATTCCTTCCCACTGCCACTGTGACCTGCTGTGGCATGTAACTCTGGTCACTAGCTGCCACTGCGATGGACAGGTGTCTCAAAACCACATCTGGTTTCATCTTTAAGCTGCAGAGCAAAGAAGATAAAACAAGTTCTTGTAAAGAGAAGGCAAGACAAGCACTTTGTTTTTATTATTTAGCATACATATTATATATATTATATTATTCATTCACTTTCCACCCTTACAAACACAAATAAATTCTCTGAGCTTTACCTTATGCTTCACAGGTCTTCCTATAACCCTGTATCACGGTGGACAAGTTAAAAAGTTTCAACCTAGAAAAACAGTCACCTCCGAGAGTGAGACTGTAGATTTTTCTATTCATATTTTCAACTGAGAAATCATTCTTCAGGAATAAAAACGCAGTGTCAATAACGACCAAGATGAGATTTTTTTTAAGTATACATTCTGAACTCTACCACTGAAAAAACACTGAATGTTTCTGTTTCATTGAGCATTTCTGTTTCATGGAACTTTCTAGACACTGGCAAAGCACTTCTATTCAAGTTCAAACCATTGCATCTGTACCACAGCTTGGAAAGTTTAGCCCCACAACAAGGCAATGGCAGATGCAGGCATTTTACAGGTGAACTTTTATTTGGTTGTTAGGCCTTTAAACTTTATGCAGAGATTAATGACTTCTGCATGAAGTTTAACCCCCTAACCACCACTATACTTATCTGTCACTCATCAATTCCACAATTTTTTTTAATTACACCTGTATGGGTTTGTGTGATAAGGTTTTGGCAGCGGGGGGGTTGTGTGGAGACAGGCCCCTTGGAGAGAGGGGCCTGAGCTGGAGCAGGTTTGCTGGCAGGACTTGGGAGCCCAGGAGCAGGACCCATGGAAGGGAGAGTCCATCCTGGAGCAGAAGAGTGTGATGAGTCCTCCCACTGGGGAGGAAGGAGTGGCAGAGACATGTGATGAACTGACCACAGCCCACATTGCCCACACCCTGCGCCTCTGAGGGGGAGGAGAGAGAGGAAAAGGGAAGAGAAGTTAAGTCTGGGGAAAACGGGGGGGAAAATCTGGTTTGATTTCTCGTTAATCTTCTCTGATTGAATTAATTCAATTAAATGGCCCAAGTGAAGTCTGTTTTGCCTGTGATGGTGTTGGTGAGTGAGCTCTCCCTGTCCTTTCTGTTTCATTTTCTCTCCCCTGCCCAGCTGGGGAGGGGAGCGATGGAGCGGCCTTGGGGGGCACCTGGAATGCAGCCAGGGCCAACCTGAGGACAGGCACCCCGGCCCTCTCACCGTATCCAGTGGGAACGGGCGCTCCCATCCGACTGCCAGAAGGAGGAAGTTTCCCCGTTCGTCATCTTGTCGATGTCGGCGGAGTTGGACGAGGTCTCTATGTGGGTGTAGCACTTCGGGACAGACTTCAGCTTGTCCGACTCCTCACTGCCATTCAGGTCACTGGGGTACTCTGCAAAGACAAGGAATTGCTCAGAAAATGCTTCCCTGGCTCCTTTTGAGAACTGTTATAGCTTTATAGTAACTACCTCAAACAAATGAAATGCTCGGCACAGAACACAGCCTGTTTCTGAGAGGAACTACGAGACAGCAAAGTTTGATTTCAACGTGAAACTGCAATAGTCTCAGTCTAGCACTCGCAGTATGAAAGCACCTCCACTGCCTGGAGTTCAATAGCCTTTGTCTCCTTTTATTAATGGCCTCATCGGTGCTTTATCATTTTCGTGCCAAAATACAAACAGATGAAAGGAAAAAGTGAAACATCACAAAGAAAAGCTCGATTCAGCTACTCTAGGGAAGGGACAAGGCAGACTATTTCCTCAAGTAACTTGATCTATTTCAACAGAAGTGCAGAAATCTGAAAATATCAAGTCAAGCTGTGAATCAAAAGATCTCCAGGGAGATCACCAGGCCTGTCCCACCAGAGACACAGGAAAAGGTTCACTACTTTCAGTCCAAAACAATAAAATACCTATTAATACTGAACAGTCAACTTCAGCAAACATTCACTTCCCATGGAAACCAAGTTTCTGGCAACCAGTAGAGATATTTGACTGAACAGACAATGTGGCACATCAGTAATGGTCAGAAGCAAGATGAGAACACCTCAGTGTGGACAGTTCAGAAATCAATTTATGTGCCTCAAAAAGCGAACAAAGAAACCCAGAGAAGCGCGCAGATAACTCCGTGCCTGTTAGAGGTGACACAGCAGGTATCACACACCTCTCTCTTTCAGCAGAAGTCGATCCAAAGAGTCCTTGAGCACGGAGGAGCGCATGGTGCAGATGTTGTTGAAGTACTCCAGCACTGGGTAGGGGATGGCAGTACTTGAGATGCGGTTTCGGTGCAGGAACCTCAGGATCATCGAGGCGTGAAGGCCCAGCCGCTCTTTCGATTCAGAAAATATATCAATAAAACCTAGAAAGAGACATTATATCCTTGTGGTTTTGGGCACCACAATGTAAGAAGGATGTAAAGCTATTAGAGAGTGTCCAAAGGAGGCTACGAAGATGGGGAAGGGTCAGAAGGGGCCATACGAGGAGCAGCTGAGGGCACTTGGTTTGTTCAGCCTGGAGAAGAGGAGACTGAGGGGAGACTCATCGGGGTCTGCAGCTTCCTCACGAGGGGCAGCTCCAACCTCTGCTCTGTGACCAGTGACAGGACCTGAGGGAACGGCTGGAGCTGTGTCAGGGCAGGGCCAGGCTGGATCTCAGGAAAAGGTTCTTCCCCCAGAGGGTAGTTGGGCACTGACCAGGCTCCCCAGGGCAGTGGGCACAGCCCCAAGGCTGCCAGAGCTCCAGGAGGGTTTGGACAACGCTCTGAGGGACAGAGTGAGAATGTTGGGGTGTCTGTGCAGGGACAGGGGTTGGACTGGATGATCTTTGTGGGTCCCTTCCAGCTCAGGACATTCTGTGATTCTAAGAGCTGACTTGACCAAGTCACCACTTTCCCCCTCCACATCCTATTACTTGGGAAATCCAAATTAAGCATGGGAACCAATATTAGGGAACTACATTCCACCACACGAAGTAGCTCAAGTTTGCAACCTTTACAATAGGGAAGGGTGCAGGCAAATATTTTTGTGAGTTATTTGAAATGCCTGAAGGAGTTCAAAACAATAACCAAAAATCTTACACTTGTTTTGCTGTCCCGAACCCTTACCTTCAATACCTGAGTGAGGCAGCTGCTGCCTGGCTGACAAGATGAGGTACTTGCATCACTCGCTTGGAGCCACATTAAGCATCTCACTTTGGCATTGTGGATTATTCCCAAAGAGATCCCTAATGCTTTCCACCAACTGGGTAAGAAATTCCAGCTCCTTCACATTGGTACTCTGAATCCCAGTGCATTTAGATGCATAGAACAGTATTCTAAGTCCCCTCCTCTGACTTATCTATAGCCAGTTCCAGCCTTTCCTGTCCTATCTTTTAAGGCAAATCCCCTTTAGCCACTTACCATCAAAGGAAAGCCAGTAACTGATACTTATCCCAGAAATTAAATTCTGCAAACTGACACTTTATGAACCACACACCGTAAAACCCAAATGATGTTTTAGCAGGATTTCAAATGACTCATCCCCTGGAGCAGACTCCACGGAGGATTTATTCCCCCAGTGACCAAGTACAAGGCTGCATTAGCTGGGCACTCCCCAAAACCCTGCAAGGAGCTCTCTTCTGTCTGTGAGATAAACCAAAGGAGGATAAGACACTCCCCAGTCACACAGAGAAGAAAAGAGTGGTTCTTTGTGAAAGGAAGTTCTGCATGTAACTATGGGAAATTTTTAGTTTATAGCAACTTCACTTGTTTGATACTGAAGAAACAAGAACCTCCTGGAGTATGGTTTTGATAAGATTAGGACAAGCAATGCTACTAAAGCAATTTACTGAAGCAGCAGCCCTTTTATAGGGCAGGCCTTGGGGAACCATGTCTTTTGTCCCTCTGCTCCCATACCTGGCACTAGAGAACAAGCTTGCAGTTGCCTGATTACATGGCTCAGCTCCCCCTGAAGATTCGCTCCACTAGAATTCTTCAGGGCCTCCAGCATATTCTCCACATCTACAGTGCCATCTCCTTCAACATCAAACTGTGCAAAGGCCTGAGCAGGGACAAAAAGAGAAGATTTATTTCAGCGTATTTCCTTCAAGCAGGAATTCAAGGTATGTCATAGAAACGTTGTACCATATTAAATCAAACTGAAAACAATCAATTTTCCATAGTATTGGAATCATGGTAAGAGGAAACAGCCTGGCTGGAAATCTGCAGTGTTTAGCAAGTCTGGAGGTTATTTGCACTGCCCTCCTATAAAAGTCAGCTGTAGTCACTGCTTAGGTGGAGACAGCCCAACATCTGCCCCAGTGAATCAGCAGGATCCATCCACGGAGAGCTGGGACTGGGAGGAAGGTGCTCACTGAAGAACCCCAGAAAGCTCCTCAGCGAAGGGTGGGTTGGTTCCAGAAGCCACACCTTCCATTACTCATCCCTGCTGCCTCCCTCTCACTGCAGCCACTCCAATTCCTTCAGGGTTTAAATATTTGCTTTGTTTAAGAAAACGTCCTGAGAACCAGAAGATTTTTTTTTTTTTAAATGTGTATTTCCTTCCATAAACTGTCCTCCTACACGAAATACCAAAACACAGTTTGTCAAAGTATTTGTGAAACAACGGAGAATTAGAAAATGGGGTTTTTTCCTTATTGAAGGGAACCACTGACAACTTTATTAATTTTGACCTTCATGTAACTTTTCATATAAAAAGTTGTGTTGAGCATGTACAAAAAGTAACACAGCACTTCACAACTTTGAACCAACAAAAGCACAAGGCATTTTTATTCAGATGAGCCTATAAAACAGACCCAAGCTCATAAATGTAAATGACTTTAACCAGACACTTCAGAGAACTTACTGCCGGATTTTTAGTAGTAGTGTGTCACTGGATCATATTTTCACAATCAGATTTAATTCTGAAACAAACTTTTGTTCAATTGCTAAAAAAAATGAGACTTATGCCAAAAGAGACATGCGGCATTTCAGGAGCACCCACTTTTTCCATATAAATTGGGAATGAACTCACAAAAGATATTTCTTTACAAGTAAGACTCCCAGCCCTGAACTTGGTATTTTAAGTTCAGCCACACAGCCAAGAAAGTGTGGTGCCTAAGAACAGACCATCCCATGAGCGTCTGAGTCAAGGGATCGCTGCTGCTCAGGAGGCAGCTCATGCCTCAGTCTCTTGCTTTATTACCTGATTATCAAACTTGATACACCATTAAAAGTCCATCCTAGAGTGCTGATCAGCTCAAAATAGCCTGCCAATTAACCACGACATAATTACGCCACTTAAATGAGAGCAAAGTCCTCAGAACACAACCGAATCAAAGCGAGGTGTTTCAGCTGAACACTGAGCTGAATTTCAGCTTGGTAGCTTTAGAAAGTCTTACTAAAAAATGCAGCTGAAGCCCAAAATAATAATTATCACCTTTAAAAAACTATTCTGAGTAGCAAAGTTGGTGCTGAGCACCGTGGCCAGTCCAGCAGACTGACACGGGGCACCACACAGATCCCAGAACAAACACCTTTGCTCGAGGAGGACAAGCCAGAGGGAATCAATTCTAACAGACATCACTCAGCTGCCAAAACAATTCAATGTACAGTTTCACACCACCCTCACCATTATGACTTTTTCCCCTCATATTTGAAGTCAAACTGTGCAGTTACCAAACTACAAAGTGAGCAAGTTTTGTGATGTTACTGGTGGAGATAAAACACACACATCACAACAAGGCTGGATCTGCTGACAGCTACTTTAAACCCACTTCTTACACTTTCATGTAAGGAGGGATTACCTCATAGAAGCTTTTCTTTGTATCTTAATGCAGGATTTTGTTGTTTTATTTTTAAACTCCCCTCCTGTGATCTCAGGAGATTGCACCAAACCTAGAACTCCGCAATTATTTTCTGACTGTTCAGTATAACTGATTACTGTATTTGACACAAAACATACACAATTTCCACTGCTGCCCTGTGCAATGGGGGATAAGCAAAAAAAAGGCAGGGAGAGGGAGGAAATCAATGTATCAACCTGTACTCTGAGTTTTTGAGTCGTTTTCAGCCCTGGGACATGCTACAAATGCAGCAGCAGCTGTACCACAACCCAGCTGCATTCTGCTCCTAAATAAAGGCATTAAATCCTCAGTTCCTACCCAGTTCAACCCTGAACACAAAGAGGCATCTTTCCTGGGAAATGATGGGTGAGAGGGTTGCTTGGAAATACAGCACATGGAAAAATCAGCCCCTCACCCCCCAGCTCAGGAGATGGATGGCAGGACAGGGCTCTGAATTTGCCCCTCTGCTCCTGGTAGAACTGCAGCATTAATGCTGCCAGCACCACATGACAACTGCTCAAGCACCACTGAATAATAATTAAAAAAAAAAAAAAAGGATTCAGAGGTTCAGTTTACCTAGAAAACAGATTTTGCATTTGAAGAGAGGTCCACTTTGCCCATAAAGCATCCAAAGTATGTGCTCACAGCCCCACGCTGAGAACAGAGAAACCGAAAGGGCAGAGCAAAACTTGCTCTGTGCCAGACGGGCCTCTCTAAACAGCAAAAAGTGGAACCCATTGACCTGCCAGCCCCAAACTGACTGCTCAGCCGTGCAAAACACGACCAGGGAATCTGAGATCCCACAGCTCGTGGGTTGGGGACAGTGACACAAGCGATGACACCAAGGTTTCCCACAGAACTGCCAACGTCTCCCCTCCGCCGGACAGAGCAGATGTGAGCACACATCCGCGCCACGGCAAAAACCCCGTGACAAGCTTTTTCCCCACTCCCCAGGGCAGGAAATGAAACCCAAACAAACAGATTCTTCGTGCAGAGGAGGAGGAGGAGGACGTGCAACACGGACAACTCTCAAACTGCCCCTGCAGCCCACAAGGCTCAGCCGCTTGTGCCAACACAGGGAACCCCAACGGGCTAATTTCACCCCCGCGCTGTTACAAATGAAGGAGTGTTTGCCATTGGCTCTTCTTCCAAAGGACCTGGAAGTGGAGGCAGCGTTTTACCCAGTCACTAAACCAGTGTGATCTAAACACACCCCGAGATGAGTCCCCTCCCAGTTCCCAGTAGCCCCGTTCCTCTGTCAGCACTGACTCGAGGAGTGTGTGTGTGATTGATCAGTTTACACAGTTACTCTGCTACTCAAAGACAGCAGGAAGTGACCGGGGAGCCCCAGGAACCGCCTGCAGTGAGGAATTCAGACACCGCCACTTTCTCAGCTGAGTGTGGAATTCCCAGCAGGGAATTCTGCTGCCTTTTGGATGGGTAAAGCTGAAATGTTCTAGCCATTAAACTCCCTGTACCCCTTCCCACAGGTGAAAGGAAACTGGACTCTCTCACACCACCAAAACCTCACCTGTCTGTGCAGGATTAGGGTTACACCACTTTCTTGCAAGTTTTCCAAAACTCTAACTTTCCACTAAGTATTGGGATACCAACTTGACAATTCCACTGCCGGTTTTTAAAAGCTACAACAAAATCAAGCCTGGTAAACTTTGACTCGCTGATAACACGGGGGAGTACACGAGAGTAATTGCTCAGGCAGGATTTGTAACCTCCGCTCCCACCAGCAGAAATACCGCAATAAATACCCATTTTATTCACATGTGGCTGCTATGCATGANAGTCAAATAATCTGTTTAAGCCTGGACTGTCTGTATGCACTATGAATGGTAGCAAACCTAAAAAAAAAAAAAAAAAATAAAAAAAAGGAGGCGTCAGGGAGCTGACAGGCTGCTATCAGCACCAGCAGCTGCCTCGGCAGCCTGGTGCACACCCCTCCGGCCTGCTCTCGCCCCCAGCACCAGGAGGGGTGCCCGGGGTCGTGTCGGTGGTCACGGACCCGGTGCCGAGGGCAGAGTCGCCCCGGGAGGTTCCCCCGACCCCGCAACCCCCGGCGGGCCGGCGGGGCCCCGGCGGGGATCGGCCCCACCCTGGGAGCGCCCGAGGCCGGGC
>VZRE01015485.1:449372-487011 GCA_013396775.1 Cephalopterus ornatus | reverse complement strand
GGGGGGGATCGTCTGAGGGACCCGCTCCAGGGCGGGGGAATTCACCCCCTGGATGCAGGTTCATCCCCTGGCAAAGGAGTTCACTCCATGGCTGCGGAATGGGGTCTCACCCCTGGATGGGGGAGTTCACTTCATGGCTGGGGAATTCAGCCCCTGGCAAAGGAATTCACTCCCCGGCTGGGGAATGGGGTCTCACCCCCGGCTGAGGGTTTC
Source organism: Cephalopterus ornatus (assembly GCA_013396775.1). NCBI lineage: Eukaryota > Metazoa > Chordata > Aves > Passeriformes > Cotingidae > Cephalopterus > Cephalopterus ornatus. The sequence goes on along the minus strand of VZRE01015485.1, from coordinate 486,798 downwards.
TCTCCGTGGCTGAGGAGTTCACCCCCTGTCTGTGGGTTTCATCCCCTAGCACAGGGATTCGCTCCATGGCTGGGGAATAGGGTCTCACCTTGGCATGGGAATTCACCCCCTTGGCTGGGGGATTCACTCCGTGACTGAGGACTCACTCCCTGGCACAGGAATTCGCTCCCCGTCTGGGGTCTCACTCCCTGTCTGGGGTCTCACTCCCTCTCTGGGGCTCTCACCCCACAGGCAGAGATGCCACCAGAGCTTTTGCCACGGGCGACTTCACCCCCTCGGGGCTGGTGGACGATGTGTCGGCGCTGTCCCCGCAGGAGCTGCTCTCCATCCAGGGCTGGCTGAGCTTCTACGGCGAACACTACGAGCCTGTGGGTGGGTGCTGGGGCTGGGGGGGCTCACAGGGGACTTGCAGGGCTTGGGGGGGAAGGTGGAAGGCTGGGGACAAAATACCAGGTTTTGTCTCCAGGGCATCACCTCGGTGAGGGTCTCTCTGTGCTGCAGAGCCCAGACCCTGTGAGTGCCCGGCTGGAGCTGCTGCCCAGGCACACCCAGTTTGAGGTCTGCTTCCCTCTGAGGTGAAGCTGAGCAGTTTTCTCACCCGGGCTGTCAGCTCTGCCCTGCTTTTGCTGAGCCAAAGCCATGGAGCCAGCCTGAAATCAGCAGGACTTGGGAGACTGCAAGAGCAGCAGTGCAGGGAAAGGATTTTGGGGAAAGAGGTGCAATGGGTGGGTTCTGCAGCTGAAAGTGGTTTCAATTTCTGGTCTTTAATGTCTGTGCCTAAGCTTGTCCTGTGTGGATTTATTAATATGGGTAAATTGCTGGGTGATCCAAGAGTTGGTTGAAAGGATGTAAGCTCAGTTCAGTTCTAAAATTAGGCCGTGGCGGCATCCTCTTTTTTTTGAGTCTTTAAATAGCAAATTAAACATAAAAAGCCACCAGGACTATGCATTTTCCCTGCCTGGAAACACTGTGGTCTTAATTGATCTTCTCTCCCAGGGAAGCTGGTGGGCAGGTTCTACGATGAGAACGGGGCACCCACAGAAGCCCTGAGGGAGGCTGAGGCTGCCATTGAGGAAGCTCTGAAATTCCAAGCAGAAAGTGAGCAGAGGAAGCAGCAGTTCCCACCCTGCAACTCCGAGTGGAGCTCTGCCAAGGGCACCCGCTTCTGGTGCTCCACACAGAGGTAAACTGCCTTCCCACACCGTGGATCCTTTGGAGCAGAGCATTTCTGCCCCTTTTTGAGTGCCCTGCCCTGTGTCACTGCTCCCCTGGCACGAGGGGTGCAGGAAGGTGTCCTGGCTCCTGCAGCCACAGCTCCACAGGCTGTGGGTGAGGTGTGCTGAGCTCCACAGCAGGGCACAGGTCCCATGTGCAGCAGGGCTGCCGTGGCTGGAATACCCCAGGCATGCTCCCTTTCCCTGTGTGCATTCGCAGGATTGTTCAGGTGGGAAGAGCCCTCCAAGGTCATCGAGTTCCCCCAGCACTGCCAAGGCCACCACTGACCCACGTCCCCAGGTGCCACATCCACATGTCTGTTAAACCCCTCCAGGGATGGGGACTCCACCTCTGCCCTGGGCAGCTGTGCCAGGGCTGGATAACCCTTTCCATGAAGGAATTTTTCCCTGGTGCAACTTGAGCCCGTTTCCTCTCTCCTCCTGTCCCTTGTTCCCTGGGAGCAGAGCCCGACCCCCCCCCCGGCTCCCCCCTCCTGTCAGGGAGTTGCAGAGGGTGAGAAGGTCCCCCCTGAGTTTCCTTTTCTCCTCTTTTCTCACACTGGAATCAAAATCAGGTGTCAGAATTTGCCACATGTGCATGACCCTCCTGTTCTCAGGAAAATGGGACAAAACCCCAGTAGGACTGGGACTGGAGCAGGTTCTCTCCCCTCTCAGGAATACAGGCATTAACTTGTGTTTTTGACACACTTTCACAGCCTCTCTGACAGGCTGCTGCCACAACAGTTTTTACTTAAACCACATAAAAATGAGGTCGAGCTTTGAAGAGTCATTTCCTACTTACTTTCCTGTTTAGTTGCGTTCTGCTCTCAGTTTAGGGACTGTTTTGTTTGAAGATTAAACCATTTCCCAGCCCACACTGCAGAGTGGTTGGGTTTCACGTCAGTCCTCCAGCAGCTCTGGGGACCTTGGGGACCTGCTCCTCTGTGTGACTGAGCTTGGGTGCAGCCTTGGGACTGGTGTAAAAGTTTACAGGTTTAAAAGCTGCTGTGGCTGGGGGAACAGGCAGGATTGGGCCTACAAAGAGACACTTAACAGTGTAGAGACACGATGAATTAGCTGGGGAAGTACTTGAAACTTTTTTCTTTTGCCTTGGGTCTCCAAATAATTATGTTCAGTGCAGGCACAGAAGGCCTTGAGCAGCCTGGTTTAGTGGAAGGTGTCCCTGCTCATGGCAGGGGGTGAATTGGATGATATTTAAGGTCCCTTCCAACACAAACCACTCTGCGATGACGTGTGGTCACCTGTGAGCAGTGAGGTACCTCCAGAAAAGGCATTTGGCTGCGATACACAGGGCTGTGGTTCCTTTTCCAGCGGTGGAAATGTGGGACACAGAAGTTGGTCACTCCCAGAAGGGTGAGTGTGTAGCAGCAGTGATGAAAGCGGATCGAGGCCTCAGGTTTCTGAAGCACAGCCAGTAAAAAGGTACCACAGAGCTGTGGGGTGGGGGCTGCTGGGAGCAAAGTTGACCTCAGTGGGGTGTATTGTTAGTTCTAATTCCCCCAGATCGCGTTGGTTTTTTTTTCCTAATGATTCTCTACGCACTGGAAGTATTTCCATGGGTTTGAATTGTAATTTATTTTCCTTTTCCCTTCCCAGTGGGGGCGTGAGCAGAGGCTGGGCCGGAGTCCCTCGGAAGCTGTACCGCCCTGGCTCCCAGGGGAGTGGCTGTGTGTGTGTGAGGAGCACAGGGCCCCCCTGGGGCCACCCCCCCTCTTCCCAGCACAGGGACAGGGGGGACCTGGACAACCCTCACCTGGAGGAGTACGAGGGCTGCCCTCCCCTGGCTGAGCAGTGTGTGCTCACGGGGTGATTCCAGGGGCTGGATTCCAGGGCACGGGGGATCCTGCAGCGGAACGTTGCACTGTGGGTGGGCAGCTCCAGCTCCATCCCTTCCACCTGTCTGTGCAAACACCAATTCCATGTTATTTGTGATGCTTTTTAACCTGTGGAGATGGAGTTGAGGGAGGGGGGGAAAACACTTCAGCCAAGTCAGTGGCTGCAATATCAGTAACAGGGTACTTTCTTTTTTCCTGTGGTATTTTTACAACTGTAAGATGCACGGCCTGAATTCTATTTAAAACCTCCTTGTGCAGCCAGGAAATAGGTGTTGGTGTGCTCAGAGGTGGGACATGTTGGGTGTTGAGGCAGCGGGGTCAGTGAGCACAGAACCACTGCAGCATCACTGACCTCAGCTCGTGCACCATCCTCAGGCCCTGCTGCATTTCTGTGCTGATGCTCCTTCCCAGGCACCTGATTCCCTCCAGAGGGTTTAAAGGTAACAGGGAGAAGCCTGAATTTCTCCTACAATTAGGGTACACAGTATCTGGGAGCTTGTGCAGTTGGGTTACACACAGGCTTTATCAATGTCTTGGAGTGCAGAAGGCAAAGGCCAGAGCTGGGTTTCCTCATTCAGTGTTTGCATTAGACATTGGATGCCACCTATGAGAACTGTTGTTTTATATTAACCTCACCCTCCTGCTCTGTGATTCACTACTTTTAAACTGTTCAGATCAGGAACGAGGAGTTTTAAATAGCTTTTGTGTTGCCACACAGGCAATAACAACCATCCAATAATCTGCCTCCTCTTTCCATTCTTGTCTATGACATCCTCCCATCTGGTCTGGGCCCATCAGACTGAGCTGGATGTGTCCTCACAAGGCCCAGCTCCCTTAAAATCCCTGGCAAAATTCAGTATTATGAGTGATTCCCAGAAGACCAGGGCAGGTTATTACCATTTTTCTGCTGAAAAGGACAAATGAACACCTGCACAGGGCCTAGGCACTCTAAACCCCAGGCTGCAGGGAAGCAGGTGCTGGTTTTTGGAGAATTTGCTGTTAAAACCAGTTCCTGGTGTAGCTGAGCCTTGAGAGACATCCAGATAGAGTCCAGCAAAGCACAGTCTGTGCTGAGCTGTGGTCAGTTCTTTTCCTGAGGGCAGCTGTCATCTATTTAAAACTGGTGTTTATAAATTCATTTTTAGCTACTGCCACCTCTAAAGAGAGACTCCAGAGCTAAATGATCAGTTAATTAGCAAGCTTAGAGGAGTCTGGGCAGTAATTACTTCGAAGTAACAGTAATCACTCCCTTGCTGCAGGACACATTACAGCACTTTTCACTGATAAAGCTCAGATGATGCTACAGCTGCCACAGACGGAGCCACAGAGCAACTTAAATGTGTAAATGCTTCTTGTAACAGCAAGTCAGGCCTAGTGAAGGTGGACCAGCTCTAACTTCTAAGCAAGTTTGTTCTTGCTGTAACACTCCATCACCACACAAACAGTGCTGAGGAGATGGTTTTGATTGCAGGAGCTGCACCAAAAATCAAATAAACTGCTACAGGAAGGCAGGGCAGGAGGATGTCGCTTCAAGTTAAAGTTGGTTGAAAACCAATTCACAGTTTACTTAGTTTAGTGTTTGGAATCACTGGGGGGGGGAGAGTTTGTCTTGCACTGGGAATAAGTCATCTATTAAAGCAAACAGGGAGACACCCTCGCTGACCTGAAGTGCTCCAGAAGCTTGTGCTTCCACTGAGCAGTTCACCTGGATTCTCCCATGGTGGAAAAGGGTGGGCAGAAAATAGTGACAGAGAGAGGACAAGTCACCACAGACAGTGCTCTGATAAAGCTCACCGTCCATCTGGACTTCACTAAGTTTTATTAATAAAAGCCTAATGCACCACAGTCCCAGCCCAGGGGCCTGGCTGGGTTTGGAGTTGCACTGGGCCTTCCTGCTCCTGAAGTGAAGCTGCAGCAGCTCTGTGCCCTCCCCGGGGGCTGAGCTGCCCCCCAGGACACAGCTGAGTGCACCAAGTGCCTGCCACTGCAACTGATTTACTCCAGGAAGCAGCTCTGGCTTGGGGGGAGCTGGGTTGTTTCACTGATTACAGATAAGTCTGGTATAAGGCATTCATAGATGGTGCAAACTGCAGATCTTGTCAGCCAAAAGAAATTGTAGCAGTTCCACATGAACACCTGGAATAATTTCAGAACAAAGAATAAAAGCTGTCGTGCCCAAGTGGATGCTGTATCCCTGGTTTTCCTTGTGGTTTGGAAGGACGGCTGGCAGAGGGGGCAGCTCCCTCCACGAGCAGATGTGTCCTTAGCAAGGTTTCACCTCAGGGTGCATCGTCTAGTTCTGCATTTTATTACAAGTATCATTACACAACAAAGTAATGCATATTGGAAAAATACATCTTTACAATGACTCCAGACAAACATTGCAGATAAAATACCATTGTTCTAAGACTTCCTTTTCTATTTCACAGAGGGTATTAGAAGGTTCAGAGTTACTTCTGTCACTCATACAAGCTTTGATTTTTCTAGAGACAAGTTTGCTGCAGTACCCACCTCTGCTGGTTACAGAAAAGAGAGGACTTGCCTATTAACATTCGATCTACAAAACAATCCAGCCTTGGCCTCCCATACTGTTCCATGTCAGTTTAGAAGCACTACTGAGCAGTTGTACAAGCTGTTAATCTCCAGCACAGGAAGTCATTAAGGCATGTCAGCTTTTAGCCAGCAACTTACTCTGGAGTACCTTCAACACCGACCTTCTCACTCCACTCAGTGGTGTGAAACGGCGACTGCACCTTTTACAGAGACACAAAATCTCAGCCAGACCACAGTTTTGTGCTTGTGTCAGAGTGCTGGGTGACTGCAGTCAGAAGGAATCCAGTCTCAGAACAAGGGGCTACAGCACGACCCCCCCGACTTCCCAGGCAGCCCTGCTCAAGTGCCTGGAGCCTGGGGTGGCAGCAGCACTCCCAGGGACACCCCTTTGTTTTCCATTTACCCTTTTGTTCAATGCTTGGCAGACTTGAGCCTTAGGTTAATAGATACCACTAAAAGACAGCAGGGGGAAGGGGGTGGGGGGTTTGGTCACCACTGTGTAATGCTACAAAAAGGGAAGAGCAGTTGTTTAGAGTTCGAAATGTGTTGACCACCGCTACATTACCAAGTGCCTCGTTCACATCTGTACCCTGCAGTGGAGCATTGCCAGCAAAACTCCCAGAAAGTCGCAGGGGTCTGAGAGCTCAGACCAATACTAGGCAGAGTGTGTGAGGGGCTGAGTCCCACCACTTGTTGGTGGAGTCAAACTCCTCCTCAGCTGAACTGGAAAAGAACTGACTTGGGTTTTGGTTCAAGTTGTGAGCTTTTCGCCTTTAGCTCTGGCAGAAAGCTATTCAGAGTTGGCTGGAAGGAAACTATCTCAAAGGCACTTTAAAATGATCAAATTTGCTGAATTTAGTTGCTTTAATGAACACTTCAGACTGTACATTTATCAATAACCTTAACTTTCAGACTTCAGTAAGAAAGCTGGGACAGCACTGGCTGTAAACAGCAGACCAGGAGCACTACAATTTTCCCAAATCTTTTTGAGTTTTACACAGTTTTAATTAACATTCTACTTCCTAAAAGAGCAACTAGCCAGCCTTAAACTTGCCATTCAGTTGAGTTTTCACCAGATCCACATTTTTCCATCAGTTAAAAGCTTATTCTGTTAGAGCTGAGCTCCCTGTTCCTTTGCCCCTTCCAGAGAAGTCACTGAAAAAAGTGATGTTTCAATGTTTAGCAGTTACATGTCGTGCAGTTTTCCAACTGAGTTGAACTCCATAGGCTGTGGCCTTGGAAAACCACTCCTCTACCAGTGTCTGGAAGCATTCTGAGCACACACTTACCCCTCCACGGCACTGCAGCTCCACAGCAAGAAGGAAGTCAACGTGTTCCCATGGGACACTCTACTGTCAGGATTCTTTCACCAAATGCACTCTCTCTCCATCATTAACTTTTACTGCTACAGACTTACAGCCAGTGACCCCTGAAACATCAGAAAGCAATGGACTAAAAGTACAATGTTCGCTATCAGCTATTTCACTCAAAGAACCCAGGCTGACACCATTAGTTCTGTCACCAACACTACCTGACACCACTGTTTTCCCACATTCCCTTACAATATTATGCCAGAGACGCACCCTTTGGATTAGTAACTGTGTTAAGAGGCCAGCTGTGTCACCCAGGGCATTCTGTTGGAACGGGACAGCAGCAGACATTAAACAGTGAGGCAAATTGGTATTGTCATCCATTATTCTTCCTAGTGTCACAGGGGTGATTCCAGTTACAGCAGGTGCATATTGGGAGATCAAAGTGCAGATCAAGTGAGACTTGATGTGAATTCATTGTGCAAACGTCAGCAGTTACACCCCTCTCCTATCCTCTCCTTGTACAAGTTTGAGAAAAACCTCAAGCAAGTCTCCCCTACAGCAGCAAGCTGGTTTATCATCTCACCTGACCCTCACTGTTCCAAACAGGGCAACGTGTCACCCAGTGTCCGTGTGTTCACTGGAGATAACAGTCATTAAATCAGTGCACACCAGTTCGTGGAGCACACATGAGGAATGCTGAGCTGAGTCTAAACTAGGTTCATCTCTTGGGATAAAAACAGCCTTAACACGGCATGTAGCTTTGCTTAAGTACCCATTTTTCCTAACTGAAGCCTTTGCCCACCAAATCACAACTTGGTCTACCAGCAAAGCCCTTTCCTGTTTACCTGCACAATATGGTGATAGGTTTTCATGGATCAACCATGTTTAAAAGAGCATGACCATCCTAGATTAAAATACTGCAGCTTACTCCTAACAGGAAGCCTCCACATACACTCCCACTCACCAGCAACCCTGCTGAAAATGGACCCAAATTTAGTGTCTCGAGGCGCAGCACATTCTACACTGGCAGGGCTCCTGGCTCTCACAGCAGGCACCAGGGCTGTAAACCAAGGAAAGTGCTACTGTCCCTCCTGGGATTCCTAATGCACTTCAGCATTTATTGCTGTACTGTGAGTTTGACTTGCCCAGGTTTAGTGTTTCTCCTTTAGCACACGCTCAGGCCTTCCAGCAAACTCAGCCATTTACACAAGTTCCCTGGACTGGAAGGACCAGCGACGTAAAAATGAAAGTGCAACAAAGACTGACAGTTCTAGCAGGGATGAGCAAGAGCATTTACTGCCTCAAACAATCCTGCACTTCTCCTGAACATGCTAAAGCTGATGAGACTTTGCTGAGGAGGTATCAAGATGTGGGTCTGCAATTCTGACTGCTTTGCATCAGATGGTGTAAAGCTTTCTGTTGTAAGGCCACAATTCTTGAGCTATACTTAGAACTACCCCGGGTTTGAAGAGTTTCTTGAAATGAACAGTGGTTGCAACAGCTCAGTTTAGCTTCACAAGAAGTCTTCTCTAGAGAAGGGGAACATTTATCCTTAAGACAAAGCAAAGAAAGATACCTGGTTACCCTGAAACTTAATGCCATCTCTACTAAGCAGCCTGAAAGCCACAGGACTTAATAGAGTTGCTCAGTGCAAAGCACCATGTCAAGGACAGACCTGTTTTGCATCGATTCAAACAGTCTAAATTTCAGCTTCCATACCCCACTGCAACTAGAAGAGGGTCTAAGTTCTTTTGTCACTTGGTTGCCACGATCCACTCGAATTCCTAGTGAAGTCTATCACAGCCTGATACATTTACAGTCATACAAAGTCATTTATACCAGAGTATATCATAACAGGGTCCTTAATTAGTTCAGTCTATTGCAGAAGACATGTATAGGCCTCCTCTTCCCTATCCAGAGGGCTTGTAAGCAGAGCTGCTGTCAGGAGCACTGGCTGGGAATCCCTTTACTTCCACAGCATACTAGGAGACTCCTCCCAGAGTCAGGACATCAAAGCAGATGTTGCAAACTCGGACTGGCTTGTTCAGATCAAATTTTATGATGGGAATCTCCTTTGTTGAGCACTTATGGCAGAGCAGGCGTCCACAGTGTCGGCTGTTGGGAGAAGAGGGGTGGGAGAAAAGTGAGTTCGCTTCTAATGAACACCAGGATTTTATTCTTTGACATTCCTTATCGATGCTGTCATCACTTCAAAAGCTATGTTTGTCTTGTATCTTCTGATATCTCTCATGGAAGAGTTTACTAACACCAGAACCACATGATGCTTCTGTACTGGTCAGTCACTGGTACGACTTCAGCTGATCCCCATGTGGTTTCTCTGGAACACTGGGCTAAGAAAACCTTAGCTTAACATCCCCCTAACCCAGCATGTTTTGTAGAAGTTCAGACTAGTTAAACAAGGCAACTCATATCTACATAAGAGCAACTCTTATCAGCGTTTTCAGCCCTTACAAACAGAACCCCAAAGCTGAGCTGGCAACAGCTGCCCACATCTGTCCCCTATTTCAGAGCAGGTCAGCCCCACACAGGGCTGGTGTGCTCCCTCCTGCCTGTCCCGGACAAGGAACAGCCAGAGAGCTGTCCCAAAGGCTGTGGCTGGCTAAGGTGGGCTCTGGGGACAAACAGAGCTGCAAGTCACTCATCTTGCTCCATAAACAGTGAACAGCCCTGAGTCTGTTGAGCTCTCGGGCATGACAGTGGGCTGCATACCAGGATCTCCCCTGGAGCAGGGACACCTCTCAAGGTTACCCAAGGCTGAGAGTGTCAGATACTCAGGAAGTGAACTGGGAATAAGTGCTGAAACCTTGGAGCCTTTGCTAAGTGATCTAAAGGATGGACTGCACGTGTATCACCCTTTAGACATAAGCCATTGGCCAAGCCTGGGACTAAGTCTGGATCCAGTCACACCTGAACTCCCAGCGAGAAGGAGTTTAGAACACAAGGGGTCCTCTGTTTTGTCTGACCCAATCCTCTGTGCAGTAAATAATCAAGTGTACCTTGCCATCAAGTCCTGCTAAACCACTGCCACCCTTTACCACTGAGCTTTGTTAACTCACTGTCCTGGATCAACACTGTTCTCTCTGAGTGAAGTGCATCACTCTTTCCATGACAACTACTGAAAGTGGGCATTTAAATCCTGTTTTACTACTGGAACTTGGACAGGATTTCTCATTTACATCCACTCAGAATATTAAATGCACAAACTGCTTAAGATAAGATTTTAGTCAGACCACGAGGTATTGATCTAAAACAGGTGGGAATGTTTCAGCTGGATTAGTGGTTATACACCTGCATTAACATGGAGGTTCCCTAAGCCACCAGGAGGAGCAAGCCTAACTACATTTGGAAGAGGAATCTTTCCTTGTAAGCACAGCAAGATGGGTCACGTTACCAGTGATGTTTTCTTGTCGTGACCCCGAATTTGGCAGTGCATTCGTAGCAGTTGGAGCCATCACACCAGGGAGGTTCTTTAGTCAGCATATCTGTTAGAGGCAAAAATGTAAAGGCAAAATGGGCTCAGACACCTCTTGGGTTCACACAACATATTAAGGAGGCTTTGTCCAGTTTTAGGTTGCAGCCAGTATAATGGCTTTAACTACTTTTGCAGTCTTGTTTGTAGACAATGTTTAGTTGCTTTCAACATCATCACATTACCCACAGCAACTACACAGCAGTTAAAAAGCAGTGTCTGAGTTTTAAGCTATATCAGACTACACAACCAGCCAGGAGTTTCCAAGCCTATCCTTCCAGGAAAAGCAATATTTAAGTTTGACAGGTCTGCATTGTACAACTACACAGCTGATCATGAGAAAAAACAAGTATTTCTACCTCCCACTGAAAGTAGTATAAAATCCACAAGTTCAGCCTGTCTGGAATTACTGTCATCTAGGTCAGATGTCCAGAGCTCTTTCCTTCACTGAAGTATCGCAGAAGCATAAGCTAAAAACACTTTCCCACTGCAGCCAGTGGTACTCACCCAGCAGCCTAAAGAGAAGCTGTTTTGTAGCGACTTGGTAGTTGAAGATATTGACTCCCTGGTTGTTGTTGACTCCGAGCCGAGCCCCAGCTCTCACTATTGCACGACACAAGTTGGCATTTCCCTTCATGTAAGCCAAGAGCAGCACTGAAAAATAAAAGCCAGTTCCCTGCTAGCAGAGTGGCAGGTTGTGGTACCCTCAGTGCAGAGTAGCATCTTTAGTTTTCAACTTTCTGTGTAATGTTTGCATCTTACTGTATTTAATGTATTACTGCCAATGATTCCAGCTTGAAAAGTGACATACCACGAATACAATTTGAGTGGTTATCAAGTTCAACAGCTGCTGAGTCTCACCCACCTGTGTTTCCTTCAGCATCAGGTTTGTCTAGAGGGTACTCTGGCATACACTCCAAGAAGAGGTCACAGATGGCTGCTGCGTTATCTTTCCCATATTGTCCCAAAATATGCATTGGTGACTGGCCTCTGGGGAAAAGAGTTTGTTATCCTGATCAAAGTCTGCTTGCTACTGCAGTTCCTCATCCAACTCTCCTTATTTTCAAGTTTGGCTCAGACATAGACAATGCTAAACCTCAGTAACGCAGTAGCACGGACACAGAATATTCTGAGTTGGAAGGGACCCACAAGGATCATCAAATCCAACTCTTAAGTGAATGGTCCATACAGGGATCAGCCCCCCACCTTGGTGTTATTAGCACCATGCTCTAGCCAACTGAGCTCATCTCAACTGCCTACTTTCTTTTCTTGGTGTAGATACATAAATTTCCACAGGATTTAGACACAGCATCATCTGCACACTTCAAATTTGTGTATAAATATTATCATACAAGCCAAATCCTTGTTGTTTGATTTTTTTAAACTAGTCATTTAATCATACATTTTAAAATAGAACGTGGTTCTTTTAGTCTCAAGACTATAAATAACTACCTGATATTAAAGGCTTCTGCATCCACATTGCACTCCGTGAGGAGGACCCGGATGTTGTTCAGCCGGCCGTGCATCACTGCCAGATGAAGAGCTGAAAAGTAAAAACAAAACAAGGTTCAGGACTCTGAATGTCAGCAATAATTGCAGCCTAATATATAAAAAAATAAGTAACACCCCCTTGCCTTCTACTTCCTCTATCTTCCCTCTCAAAACCTCTGATTTCTTGGACCTTCATTCTGTTCCCCCCCGGCAGAACAAGCCCGGTCAGCGGGCTGTCCCCAACACCAGGAGGCACCATCACCAGATCTTCTGAAGTGTTTGCACTGACTTATGTTAACTTGACATTTACCATTATTCCCATTTTCATCCACAGCTGCAAAGTCCACTCCATTCTCCAGAAGGACTGAGCAAATGGTGGGCAGGTCCTGCTGTGCTGCCAAGTGGAGGGCAGTCTGACGGTGCTTGGTCAGCTCGTTCACCTGGGCACCTGCAAGCAGCTGTCAGGGTGCAAAAGGGACACGGTCAGCGATGGTTCTGGGGCAACTCCTTTATTTCTGTGAATGAAGCACACAAGACTCCAGTGCACAGAGATACTGCAGGGCCTCCAGCACACATAAAATGCTGTCATTACTGAGCTGCTGCAATTTGTGTTTGCGTTCAAATGTGTAGAAAGGGCAAGGAAGGTTCTTTAGGTGAGTCACACAGCCCACGGATTGCTGCAAACCTGTGGGAAAGCCACTGGGGCAGATCAGCAACAGCACAAACTAAGGGAACTTTCTGTTTCAGAAAGAGTGGTGGCACCTTCAGGTGCCCTCTCCAGGTTACAGGCACTGTGTGTTAAGCCACCACGTGCATTTTTAAGCAGAGGAAAAGCAACTCCAGCACGTACCAGATTGCGCACGATGATCTCGGAGCCAGCCTGGACTGCCAGGTGGAGAGGGGTCAGTTTGGAGGCGTCCTGGACCCTGGAGTTCACATTAGCCTGGACACTGATCAGGAACAGCACACTCTCAATGTCTGAGTTCTGAACAGCCACATGGAGGAAATTCCGGCCTTTATTATCAACCTGTGGCAGAAAGGGCAGGTGAAATTAAATCCATTATTGCTGGAGAACAAGTTGTTTATGTAGTAGGACATATTTTCACTAAGAGACACTTGCTCCATCTACTTGAACTGGAGAATCTTGTTCCTTTCACTGGCTGACATGAGAGACTTATCTGTTAATCACATCTATCAGGTAATTTCTCAGTTCAGTTATCTGCTGCAACTGCTCACCCAAGCCTGGTGCAGACTGCTTTTATTTCTGCTTTATAACCTTGGCATTGCTTGACCACACACTGGAGAGTATTGTCAGACAGACAAAAGGTTAACAGCTCTGTTGTAGTGAAGCACTGAGCAGCAGTTAATGATAAATTCAGTTAAATGAAACAAGCTGGAATCAATCTGGCAGTTAATCCAGGAGAAGGAAGCAACATGCAATCCTGCCACACTGATGCAGAGTGTATTCACAGAACCATGGAACGGTCTGGGTTGGAAGGGACCATCCAGTTCCAACCCCCCTGCCATGAGCAGGGACACCTTCCACTAGCCCAGGTTGCTCCAAGCCCCATCCAACTTCAAGTGGCCTTGAACACTTCCAAGGATGGGGCAGCCACAGCTTCTCTGGGCAACCTGAGAATTCATTTTGGCTAAATACCAAGTACATGTTGTTCAACTTTGCCTTGAAGCTGATGTTAAAGCATATTCAGAACTACTTGTATTTATAACTATGTTTTAGATACATTACAAGAGCTCACTAAGCACTGAAATACTTTACTAGTAATTAAACTTACACAGGGTAGGAAGAATTTCCTGAACAGCTGCCTGAAGTGTCACACCAGAAGCCTGAAGATACAGTTGGAGATTTTATAGTTCAGCAGGGCAGCATAGCATCTATTTTTCAGCTATTTTAGGTCAGGTTTTCTGTTTTGGATAGCTTTAGAAGAGCTGGGTAATAGATTATTTCTGTACTAGTCCAGCACAAGACAAGAGCAGAGTTAGAACGTTCTCCTTATATACACATATGCCTGTTCCTCAGTTTAGTACTGACAAGATAAGGTTTGACAAGACACTAAACCTTAATATTCTTACTCACACATAGGACATACACCCTACAGTTCCCTAATAAATCCTGCAACAGACAATCTGGCATCTGGCAAAGGGATTGCATGTACAGACACAAAAGGATGAAGCAGAACTGGCCCGTGGAACAACTGTTACCACAAACTGGTGCAGTAACAGGACCAGCATGGTTTGAACACTCCCAGCTTACCTGTTCGGCAGCTCCTGGTTCCCTCTTCAAGATTGCTTCAGCTGCTTTATTATTTTTATAGGTCATGGCACAAGCAAAGGGAGTCATTCCTTGCCTGTCACGTACATTCAGCTTAATATCTGGATGTGAAATCATCAGCTGAATGATAACATTATGCTGGTTGCTAATGGCAACATGGATTGGAGTTCTTCCTTCTGCATCCTAGAAGGAAAACCAGGAAGTTTCTTACATGAAGGTTCAGTAACACACCATCTTTCCCTAATTCTGAAGGGTCAAGCAAACTTGGCAGTTTAGTTCTGTGACACACCCGGCTGCCTTCAGCATGGACACCAAAGAGCTGCAGTGGCAGCTCAAATCCACAGTGCAAAGAAAGCAAATTGGGATTTGTTTCTCCTAAGAGGTTGACCTCAATCCTGTGCTACAGAGCCATTTAAGTAGCTCAGTGTAACATCTCCCACATAGTCATTTTGTGGGCAGAGATGAGCATTCAAATTTAAAAGCAAATTCAACTGAGGTGTTTAATCATTTGTCTGCATCAAGCAGCAGTTTGCAGCCATGGCTGCTCTGTGACTGTGTTCTGTGATTCATTCTGATCTCACTTTCAACAGCATCAGGACCTAGAAATGTTATCCGTTCATTTCCTTTGTTCTTATTTGTCAAGCTTCTGTCTAAGGATTACTGTGTAATCAAAAATGAAATGTAACTCATACTTACATCACCTCAGTTTACTCGGTAACAGAAGACACTTCCCAAACACACCAAAGTGGAGTATTATGGAGTTTTACACTGTAGCTCATTTAATTATTAATTGCAGCAGAATAGAGCCCTGCTCCTGCCTTTAATTCACAGTAGGGACAGAGGAGCTGAATTCTAATCATTACATCAGAAGTCTAACACTGTACCATTGTTTTCCTTCAGCACAGCTTCCTGAATTAACCCACCATATGGGCAGATAAGCCCTAGGCCTGGTAACAAGGGACAGGAGAGGAAGCAGAGCTGCACTGGCTCAGCTCTAAGAGCAGGATGTTCTTCTCCCCAACAACCAAAATACACAGCTGTGAGGAGAGTTTGTTTTCGCTACATTAGAGGCAAAGAATCAACTTTAAAAAATTGTGCACCGTTTCTCCACACACCTGAGCATTGACATTGGCACCAAACTCCAGAAGGCACTGGATCACCTCTTCTAGTCCCCAGCAGGCTGCCAAGTGTAGGGGTGTCTGTCCATCATGAGCTTCCTCTTCTCCTTCTCCGTTGGGGCCCGGCTTTCTGGGACTATTCACATCACACCCACTGAAACACAACAGTCAATTTATTGTTTAATCCAGATTTGAACTGTTTCAAAAAGAGTCAGAAGTTTACAAGAGCTGATCCAGCAACTGCTGACACATCCTACAAAAGCACAAACTCCTGGTTTTAGTTTGACTCTGGTCACCAAGACCATGATGCTAGCAGAGATAACAGAGCGTGTCTAAGATTAGTCAGAATTCCTGAAGTCCCACTCACCAAAGGCCTAAGGAAGCACATACTTGTTACTGACTTAAGAGAGCACTCAGTGACTTATACCAGGGACACACATCTGCACATTGGAAGGTCTGGGAAGGGGCCTGACCTGCGGATAAGGAAGCATCCGATCTGTTCGCTGTTCTCATCAATAGCCCTGTGCAGGAGAGTTTGGAAGCAGCCACTTGGTCCCGGCCCCCAGCAGGTTGAATCACAGCCATGCCTGACCTGGAAGGAGAAGCACAATGAGGCAGCGAAGGGTTTTTTTAATGTCTCCAGACTCCTACTCTAGTCCCTGACTAATGCTTCTGGAACACTGTCCCTCAGACGTAGAACTTGAGATGCCTTGTCTATTCTCGTGGCAGTCACTGAATTTCAGGAAGCTGCTTTAAGGTCTTCCAGACCAGTACTAATCCTTAATTAGGTGGTATTTATTAACAATTCAAATATTCACCCATATACTTTGATAGACAAGCCTTAAGCCAGTTGGACTGGTTACCTCACTGGCAGCGCCTACAGCAAACCCAGCAGCATCTGCAGACACTGCCTTTGAAGCTCTGGCCCATTTACCTGCTTTTCTATACATTCAGCTAAACAGAGAGAGTTTTTTCCACGAGTTGTACTGCTAATATTGGTATTCTTCTACTGGAGAACTACAAACTTGAGCAATGTGGCACTTAAGACTTGTTCCACTCCACCTTCCAAGGTTTGTACATGAGCAGCTGCAGTGTTGGCCCTGGAAAGGTTCTTATCCAATACCAGCACAAACAGTCAAGTACAGTTACAAGACTTATTTCTCAGGTCACCAGCACAGCTTTTAAATAGTTGTCTCTAGCAGACCAAAACTGGGTATCAGAGACGAAACTTTCAAGTAACTTCCTTATGAAGAAGACAGAAGGAGGTCTACTTCAGTCTCCTAACAAATCTCCTCTTGGATCACCTGTGCCTGAAAGTAAATTTTAAAATATAAGCCCTTAAAGAACTTCTTGGTGCAACTTTAAGATGCAATAAGAACTAGCACTAACACACAGGCATGTTCAGTTTTATTCAGGAAGCTGACCATTACACAAGCCTGGTATGCCGTAGACTGATGCTTTCAGTGCATCTTTACTCCTTCCAGGATCTAGATAGCACATTCTATAGTATTTTATTACAGTGTCTGCAAGAGATTTGGCTGTATTTATAAAAGATTTCTGCACAAAAGAGGAACTTGTGGTGAAGAAAAAAAAACCTCTACAAGTTAGTGATACTGGACCACTCTGTTCTTTTCATGCACTGAGTTTGGTTTTGCTGATAACCTCTTTTATCGTTGGCAAGGTGCACAAAACTGAGACTAAATTAAGCCAACTGACAGTCTCACCAGAGTTGATGCAATATCTTCCAGGTTGTTTTCCAAGGCAAGCCATAGGGGAGGATTTCCTTTCTCATCTGGCACAGACATGTCTGCTCCCCTGGTACAAATGGCATCCACCACGAGAGGGAGCTGGTTTTTGATGGCCAACTGCAGAGCTGTCTCTCCGTCCTGTGTCCTGCAGCAGGAACAGTTCCAAGTGCGCTACTACAGCAGTTTATTGGCAAAGCCAAAAATCCCCTCCTCACATGTGTACTTCTGCTGTAAGACAATCTCTCTCCAGCCAAGCAAACACACCACACTCATATTTCATCACAGCTTTGTATTTACCTTTCTTCCCCCCTTTAGTAGCAAGTGATTGATTTCCAGAGTTGGAAAAGTGAGTGTTCTTAGCTCAGAGACATTCACTGCCTTCAGTGCAGCCATTATTTGAACAAGTTCCTTCAGAGCCAGTCTGCTGCCACAGCAGAGAACAGCTTTGTCTGCAACGTGGCAACACTTCAAGCAACAGTCAAATACCAACTGTTAAAAGCCTGAAGTCAGCACAGCAGCATTAGGCAGTTTGTACCCGTGACATTCATGACAGTTATAGCTTGCCAAATTTCACAGCCAGCCTGTCAGTCATGTAAGCAGACAAATGTTCTGGTAAGTCTAATATCAAGTTGTCTACAAGATACTCAGGAGGCAAGTTCTGTTGGAATCTTGTTGCTGGACCAACAGCTAATTATTTCAGATGGTAGCAAACATGCAGCTCCAACAAGCTGGCAAATGGATCAGACTATGGAAGTTCAGTGGCTCCGGGCCTCTCTCTAGGACTTGAGTCTGTCACAGAGGATTCTGTCTCACTTAGAATTAAGTGGCACCTCCTTCTGCAGCCACTAGAGAAGGTACTGACCAACACAGTTACACAGATCCAAGTTCACACATGTAACCCCTCAGTGCCACAAAACAGTGCCAAACACATAACTGTGCACAGATCACAGTCTGAAAACCAACTTCAAGCCATTACACAAAGGCATTCATCATCACCTGCTCTAGACACACATCCAGCTGAGTGTTGGATCATTTAGGATCTTACCTGACATTTATATCTGCCTGATGTTCCAGCAGGAAGAGGGCACTCTTACTGTCCTGCCTCTGGATTGCCATGTGCAGCAGAGTCTGTCCATCTGACATGGTGTCATTGATGGAGGCCCCAGATCCCAGCAGCTGAGCTGCTATGGTGTGCATGCCTGGGGAGTTCAAGCTCATTAGTATTTTACTTTTGGGTCTATAAAGCAGAGACACTGAGGACTAACAGAACAGAGTTAACATGCCCAGACAATACAGTGATCTGATATGAAAATAAGCAGGGAGTTCACAGAGGAAGAATTCCCCAGAACTGCAAGCACAGCTGTGGGCTAGAAATCTTTCACTAAGTCATAGGTGAGCACTCAGCTCTAGAAGATGAAGAATCATCTAAAGCTCTCCGTGACAGCTCCTCTCCAGCAGCACAAGCCAGAACATGAACACGCACCTGCTGTTTTATCTTTTAAAAAAACTCCTGTTCACATCACAGCTTCCAGAGTGTTGTGAATTCTCATCTTGCGTGGAAGGTGCATACCTGTCCAAAGAGCCAATCCCAGCACAGTCTGGTCCCTCGAGTCCTTCAGACTGAAGTCAGGAATAATTTGCAAGTTGTTGGTGGCATGAAGAGCATTAGCTACAAAAAAGCATCAGGAATTAGAGCATTCTTGTACTTGACTTGCAGTCACACACTGAGAGCTGCAGCAGCAGCAATGTCACATTTTGAAGTGGGCTGTTCCTTTAGCAGTCAGTTTGAAAGATCTGAGCAAGATACCTTCAGCTTCCCCAATCTGATACTGCTTAGGATTCAGACAGTATTTCCACCACTGCCTAATCTTAATACTTATACTATAAAACATTCAATTCTCTAGCTAAGAGGCTTAACCTGTCCCTTTCTACCTGCAATTCCAAACACAGTGACATACACAAAGCTTTGAGAATGAAGAGCGGAGGCTGCACCCCTCCTCCTCAGCTCCTGGGATGGATGATATTTACCCCAATTCACCCACTCCCTTCTAAATCCCACTTATGGTAGGAGACAAAACTGGCCTTGCTTCAGCTGTCAATCTCTCCTCATGCTGCTAGAAAGAAGCTGAACTAGCAGCATTTGATAAACTCATCTGCCAGTATTTGAGTACTCAAGTCTCAACTCTATTATAACACCAGCATTACCTCACACAAAATCCTCTTAGTAAGAGTTAAGGGAGGCAGAAATCTCACCACAAAGACACCTTTACCCAAATCTGATTCCAGCATTTACCTGAAGGAAATGCTTTGAAGGGATCTCAGTTGTACAGGTAGAATAGAACCTGGGATTAACTGTTCAAGTCCATTATCTACAGTGGAGAATGTACAAGCACTCACAGGAAAATAATTTTCTAGTCTTAACAAGCAGATAATTTAAGACTATATTTAGCCTGTCTTATTGATTGCTCTACTTTAAAAATGCTTATAGTTTGTCAAACACAGCTCAGATGCCATCTTGACACACCAATTTCCTACAGCACCAGCAGTCTGAACCAGGAAACACCTACCTTTTTGTTCCAGGATGACTGACACCACATCTGGGTGATTGTAAGCAATGGCCATGTGGAGGGGAGTTTGCAGGTAAACATTCTCTGCTGTTGGAGGAGCAGATGCATCCTTCTGCCCAAGCACTGCTTCTGCTGTCTGGATGTTGGGATTGGCTCCTTGCTGCAGGAGTTCTGCTGTCAGGTTTGCCAGGCCGTGCCTGCAGGCCGTGTGCAGGGGGGTTTCTCCCTTGAATAAACAGGGTGCTGGGTTAACAGCTTGAAACATGGAGAGAAGCAGCTTTTAAACTACTATTCCCACAAGAATTGGTGTGCAGAGCTTCAACTCCTAGGAGCTGAAGCTCCTTAGGACTTCCAAACTACTTAAGTCAGGTTTTATTAAGGACTTTATCACAGCATGCACTGAGGGAAGTGTTAGAAGCATGTTAACAACTGGTGATGCTGCAAGAACAGTCTGATCACCAGTCAATACCTGAAAACATGCAAAGGTTCACAAAGTGCTCCAACTTGCTTTAAGCTATGGTTTAGCAATGAGAGATCTCTGCTGGCTTATTTCTGAAGAGCAATAAGGAAACTTTCAGGCTAAGTTTCTGCTTTTACCCGTTTGTTTTGGTGGTTGACTTTTGCTCCGTGAGTTGCTAGGAAGAGAGAAGCTGCCTCATTTCCTGCACCAGCAGCCCTCTGAAGCAAGCAGTTTCCTAAAGAAAAACCAGGAACACTGTTAAGAGTGCTATTCCAACCACACTTGGATACTAACAGGCATGCTAACACCTTCCCCACTACCTTACAACATTGAAGTTTGAAGTCAATAAAGAAAGTCTTGCCTATTAGCAGCCCCCTTGCAACTCTGGACTGGCACATGCACTACCATTTACCAATGACACATTTTGAAACTCTAAAGAGGATATTAGAACCTGGCAACGAGTCCAGATTTTTTGTCATTTCCTGCAAGTCCAGCTCAGCCCGGGGCTGTCAGTGCTCCAGCTCTGGGTAAAGATGCTACCACCTACCATTTACTGTGCAGCAAATGCTGTTGAAACCTCATCCAGCTCCTCCGAGTGCAGGCAGCATTAAGCGATTAACTTACAAGCCTTCCACCTACACAGAAATACAAACCTCTGGTTTACCTGTCACTGTGTCTGGAGCATCTGTGTTGCTGCCTCGTTGGATCAACCTTGCTGCAAAACTGTTCTCATCAAAGGAGGTTCCATTCACAACAGGGGCATCCTCAAAGGGGTTCACAGACTGGTCAGACGAAACAGTGATGTACTGAACTGCAAGCCACAGAGCTGTGCTTCCTTCATGATCCTTCAGCTCCAAGTCTAGTCTAAAAATAAGAGTTAGTGTCCCCCAATTTATACCTTAAAAAGTGGTTCCCCAACTCAGCTTAAGTTTCAACTAGCTAAGCAGCTGTACTAGTTCATCTCATACCTTACTGACAACTCCTGCTTGCCAAAAAACCTACTGTAGCTCCAGTTACCTCAGAGAATGTGGGAATACTCTCAAACAAGCACAGCACCTTCTGTGACTACCAGAGTCAGGCTTATTGCTCCCAGAAGCGTGGCCCTGGTAGATTTGGGCTCCCACTAAGTACAGCAAAGAGGCAACTCCTCTTGTATTTGAGTAAACCTAGTACAAGAACTGCAAATTCAACTGCAAAGAAACTGAGTCAAAGTGTTCTGCTTCACAGTCACCTGTGGTAGCTTTACGCAGAACCCAAGAACATCCTGAGACATTTCAAGAGTATTATCACTCCTTTTAGCCCCACTACAAATGGAGGTTACTACATTACTCCTCCACCTTTGAAATTATTTCACCCTCTTTCAAAAAACACAAGAGCTGCAGTTTGCTGCTTCCCTACAGCAGGGTAAAAAAAACTCACATGGCTTCTGGTACCTTCAGTTATGCAAAGCCTTTACACTTTTGCATCCCAAGTCTATTACTGGTCTTACTATAAAGCAAAGAGGCACAGAGGAGTTGTTAAACCAGGTTTCATATCTTCACTGTACAAGGTAACATGTGTTTTACATGTAAATGAGACTTACTGCTTGCACTGGAGCAGCTGACTGAACACAGGCTCGTTCCTGACCACAATGGACACGTGTAACGGGGTCCTGTAATTGCAGCAGAAGTACAGTTACATCAGGAACAAGTGAGACACTTGATTTTGCCCCTGGTTATCAACACGCCCCCGCAGATTCATGGGCTTAACTTCTGTCTCTCCTTTCAGAAGGGCACAAACACATCCTGAAACAAAGAGCAGTCTACTCTTCCAGTGGACACGCTTTCAAATAATTTGGTGTAAGCAACTCAGCGTAAGAGTGAACTTTCAAGGAAGAAGGACAAGAGCTGGATTTATCAGAACTGAGTATACATGGTTCTTGTGCCTTGGAGTGTATCAGCTTGTGTATAGCTGATATACTCCAGTTCTTCCATATCATTTTATACACTTGTTTGCCAGCCCAACCTAACCTGTGAAACAGCTTCCTGAAACAGGCCCTGCACTTCAGACAAACACACTGCAGATAGTGGCTTGCTTTGAGGTAATTTCAGTTTCCCTGACAGCTTCAAAGGGAAGTACCTTTCGGGAATACTATTTGGCAACTTAGTTGGCCTTCTTTACTGTTCAGTGATTCAATAAAGGCAAATTAACTGTGTGCCATGTGTCCTAACACCATCAACTCACCCCAGCTTTCTGTAGCTGGGCTATGTTTAATTGGCCATGACAGGGAACCATTCAGCCTGCACAGCTTTCTGCTGGGAGCGCTGCCCACAGGTCTCCAGCTGGGTCCATGAATTCACCCTTGCTGCTTTCCAGTCTCACCTGTGCTTTGCTGACAGACCTGAGCAGGTTCTCAGCATCTGATCAGCACAGCACTGGCTGTTAAACTGGTGGCTGCTGACTTGGCTTCCCCCAGTATTTACCTGCCTTTGTTGTCCTGCATGTTTGGGTTGGCTCCTGCCTGCAGGAGGGACTCTGCAATCTGTGCCATCTCTGCCATGACATCAGGTGAGTGCTTCTTGGGGCTGTAGGATGCCACGAGGTGCAGAGGGGTCTCCTGGTCCCCCAGCGTAGCAGCGTTCACACGGGCGCCGTTTTTAATGAGGAAGTTTGCAGCAAATTTATCTCCTTTTGGGAAACAAAACAAGGTTATCTGTGGATAGGTACACCCTATGTACTTTAAACTCCAGGAAATGCATACACAGGATTTCCCTCCAGACCAAACGTTCATTCCAACACACGGGCTGCTCCTACAATGCCTCAGCAATAGGCACCTTCAACCCTCCACTGCAAAGTCAGGGTTAAAATATTTCACAAGCCCTTGGAAAAAGTGTTTTGCCCACACGTGACTCAAGTTCACACATGAGTTTATTATTATTGTGATACTGATTTTGCTAATTCTTCTATCAAAATAATCCATTGCTGCTTAAATTGACCGCTGGACAAACTGTGATACTGAGCATACAAGTATTGTTTTGAACAGAAGGTACATTCCAGGGCATCAGTCAAAAGTGTGCAGTTGAAGTTAGTCACCTGTTCAGTCTTGCTGCACAAACAAGCAGTAGCACAGCCTTAGCTCTTGAAAGTTTAGCTCCATTATATATAGGATAAGGCCTCCAGCAGTTCAAACCCACCATGCACAGCATTCCCAAGAACTCCCTTTGAGAGCTTCTCAGGAGTCAGAGCTCAGGCCCACTGCAACCCATGGAAGCTCGGACTTGAAACACCAAGGTGCAAAAAATGGCCTCGGGGTCATGTTAACCCCCCTCACTCCCAAGACCTTGAATAGACACAGTCACCCCTTGTTTGGCCTGAATGCACGACTGGAGAAAAAAGAACAGTGTTCCAATCTCTACTGCTGTATTATCTCTGCCAACAAAAACCCCAATCCCATTTCCTGATTCCCATATCTGACATTCCCCCACTCTCCAGCGATCATAAGTGGTAAGAATCACGTGGCAAGTTCAGACAATTTGCTTTAGCTCCATTTCCAGAACATGTGATTGTTAACAGTGATGGATTCACTGAAGCTGTGGTTACTGAAAAGCAAGCATTCATTCTCAGAGCTCTAAGTTCAGGCAGCAGAACCAGAGGACAAATGCCAGCATTAAGTATGAGGAGCAGCCTGCTGCAACCTTTCCAGTGCTCTGCAGGTCTGCAGCCATCACCACACTGACCTAGAAGGTCTCCTACTCCTGCTGGAGTTTCATTCACAGGATCAGACACCAGTTCTACCCTGTTTAGATATGTAAGAGATTAAAGGAAGAAGTTGGGAGCTGAATGTAAGTTTTTTGAGCCCAAAATAACTTCTAGGAGTCCCAGAGAGTTTGCTGTTAAAAATAAACCCATGCTTGGCTTTCTGGAACAGAGCTGCCAAAGACATTGCAGGAAACCAGCAGCACGAGGTGTTCACCGCAGATTTTTCCCACACTTTGACCACAGGCCAAGATGCTGCTGATCCAAAGCCTTCAGAGTGCTGTGGCCATGGCAACCAGGTCCTGCTGTGCTGCAGTTCTCATCAGATGCATTTCCCACTCTGAGGTGGAGAAGAGCTCAATATAACCCTGTAGTTGTAGTGTAGTTACCACTGGAGTCTGAGTACTATTCCCCAGAGCTTTGACAACACTCAGACTGGACAGAGACACCTCCGCTCGCTCCTCATCTTCTTTCAGTCACATTTTCCTCCTCTAGAACTGCTGTGCAATAAGCACAGACCCTTGCTGTTAACCAGCACAAAGAAACATACGGTGCATTCAGTCCAAGTCCAGAAAAGATCTCATCTTTGTGACTCTCACACCATCACACTCAATTCAGCTGTTTGCCAGAAAGACCTGGTATTGTCAAATTAGAATATTCCCAGTGTCTCCCTACATTTCTTCCTTTACCAGGCAATGTTCTACTAGACTGCACCTGGATGGCAAGTAGTACAAGTTTCCTCAGCCAGCAGCCTGGTCTCAGATCCCAAAGTGGAGTTTGTTTGCTTTTAAGTTTAAAAAAAAAAAAAAAAAAAAGAAAACAGGACAAAGTCCATCCTTCACTACAATCTTCTAACTGAAGTGACAACTACAATGTGACACAGGAATAGACTTAGGAATCACACTGGGAACAACGGGAAGTTAACAGAGCTTCATATCCCATGTCCTTACCCCTCTGGATGGCTTTGTGCAGCAGACTCCAGCCCCTCGTGTCTGCCCTGTCCACGTCAGCCTTGTGGTTGACCAGGGTAGTTGCAATGCCCTCCAGCCGCTGGGCCAGGGCCAGATCCAGAGCAAGGTCTCCATTGTGATCCAATTCATTGAGCTTCCCAGGAAGCTGCAACACACACACAGTGCACTGACATTCCAGACAGGCCCACCAGCCCAGCAGAGCATTTGAGGAGCCCGTTCCAACCAGCACAGTCAGCCCTCCAGTGCAAAATCCTGGTGGTGTGCTTTGGTAAGGGCACCCTGCGCAGGGACAGTCACCTGAGCAGCTGCACCACAGGCAAAGCTGCCCAGAGGGCTGTTCCACGAGAAATCAGGAGTTGTGTCAGCGCACAGAAAGCAAGGTTAGTTCACTCAAACATGTCACCATACAGGCATATTCAGTGTAGGAAGAATCATTCAGTTATTCCCTTAAGATACCTCAAATCCCAACTGGATTAGCACCTAGGGGTGCTACACACTGGTAAAGTCCCAGATTCCAATTAAGATTTGAGGCAACTTAAAGTACTAATTGAATAATTCTTGATAATTAATACTTGAATTCTACATTCTCCCTTGTTGGGGAACATCTTATTTGCTAGTTATTTAGAGTTTTCACCCAAACAGAACAAACACCTGTTACTTCAAACTTTCAACAGAAGAGGGAAAGCGTTTGCTCAAAGAAATGATTCTTACTGAACTGCCACAAAGCAGCAGAGTTGATTATTACACCATTCAATTTTAAATGTACAGGGTAATATCAGGTAAGGGATTTTATTACGTATAGTCTGTTGTATGCAGGGTGTTTTAGAAATGTTATGAATCACTTCTGAACCATGTCTTCACAGAGCCTCTGCTGCTAGACCTCTATTATGTACACAGAAGTAGCTGTGGCAGTTTTAAACACGCAAATAAAGAATTAGTGACAAAAACCAGTAACAAGCTTCAGACTGGGAGTTCAACAGTTGAAACACCAAACTACAGCAGACAGATCAACTCAGTCTCACCTGTGAATCCATTTCTATAAGATACAAAAAGACCACATCTTCTCTCTCCACTTTAATAGCCTTATGCAGAGGATATTCTGTCTTGGACTTGAACATTTTGTACAGTAACTGGGCACTCATGCTGCTGAAATCTTCCTTACGCAGGTCATCCTGGGAGCAATAAAAGAGAAGGGTAAGCAACACTCCTGTTTTATTTATAGCCAAGGCACTGCACAACAGAATTCTGAAGTTCACCAAACCAGCTCAGTGAAAAGTTGCATTTTGGTAACATTTTGGCAGGAGCAATCCAAGATAACCTTCTAAAATTCAGATTTAATCAGGAAGTTTTAAATCTTACATTTTAGTTTCAAGATCAGTTAGTGCAATTTTTCTTCCTTTTTTGCCTACAGACATAGAAAATTAGCATTTCAGCAGACATTATGGTAGATTAACACCTAATCTTAAAAACAATCCTCTATCTGGGCTTATTCTTAATTCTGACAAAAAAGGGCGTACAACTATTGAAAACTACAACTCCCCAGAACTTTGTAAAATTACCAACAGAAGTAAATGGAAACTGAGGGGTATAAAGACCTAAATGAGTTAGTGCTCATTTGACTAAACAGAAACAACCTCATTTCCAGGTAGAATTAAGCATCAACAGTTAGGAACCAGAAGCAGTCAACAGTTAAAACTGCTGACCCACAGGATCAGATGCAATAATCTTTTTTTATGCATTAACATATAAAAGCTCTCCCCTGTGCCTTAGTATCAGTCACAGAAAGAAACATCCACAACCAGATGATGCATTTTAGGTTTAGAATAATCTAAATCCCCCCCCACAAGTCTACTGTTGACAAGCCTTGTGAAGGCCAATCCATTACTCAGTTAATCAAACGTCCTTCAAAATAAAGAGATCAGAGCAAGTGAAACCTCCAAGTCGGTTGCAAGACCATTTGCCTCTCCCTCCATTACTGAAGATCAACTTCCCTGGCTTCCATGAATTATTTATAGAAGTAAAAGCAGGCCTGGGATTTGTGATCTGTATAGACAGAGACCAACTACGGATGAACTTCTAAACAGTCTGGAGTCCAGATTTGATAAACAACCCTCCTGCTTATTAGAACAGTCCCTTTTCTTTGGCTCAGGAAACTGAGACACTTCGTACAGTGAAGTAGTTCCAATGAACAGAACAACTCTTCAGGTTATGAGCTACTCCCCCCAAGACATTCACACCAAACAGACAATGGATACAACCTCTAAAGACAATTAAAAAAATCTCAAAGGAGCCACTTAATGTTCTTCACTTCAAACATATAATTATAGAGAACCCCAAATAACACAGTGGCAAAAGTACATGTTACAAAGATGACCAGGAAAGATGGGAAGGGAAAAGTCACCCTGCCTCAGAAGCAGCCCCAAAACTCATACTAGGGCTCAGCTTTTCATCAACACTGTTGTCACTATAACAGGTCACCTCAGTCACTGGAAGTTATCAGGAATCCACGTAATCCCCATCCCAACTGGAATGCTTGTAACCAAGAGATACTCCTGAGGTTAGACCCTGCAGTAAGTTAAGCAAAATTCTCCTGATTAAGTTCCTATACTGTGCAAGCACTTCTGCTCTTGTTTCCTCCTGCCAGGACTCACCCAGTGACTGGCAATGATCTCTGCACAGTAGTTCAGGAGGGTGCTGGCACTCAGCTCCTCAGCAGTCTGGTAGAAACGGATGCAGTTCCTGACATTAACTAGTGACATGACTCCTTTTTCACATCTGTCAAAACAGGAAAGCCAGTGGTCAGTAATCCAGCAGCTTTGCTGCAGTCACTGCCCCATGCTCTAGCAGGGTCCCAATACTCCTTTTCCTAGATGCCAGCAGAAACTAGCTTGGACTTGCTTTACCATAAGGCTGAGCAGCATAAACATACTTCGATCAGAAGTCCTGAGAGCAGCTTCCCTAAGAGCAGACTTCCATTGGAATCCATCTAGCCGAGGGCCCTGGTAACACCACACTGCGGGAATGTGCAAGTGGGGACACATCCCAGTTCTCCCAAGGGCACACAGGGCAGTTCATTCACTGCTGTGAAGTAGGGGAGACGTGTACCTTCACAAGTCCTGCACTGAGCACAGGCGGGGGTTGTTCAGATTGGACACTGGGGAAAATGTCTTCATGGAAAGGGTGGTCAGGCACTGGCACAGCTGCCCAGGGCAGTGGTGGAGTCACATCCCTGGAGGGGTTTAACAGATGTGTGGATGTGGCACTTGGGGACATGGGTTAGTGGTGGCCTTGGCAGTGCTGGATTAATGGTCAGATCTGATCTCAGAGCTCTGCTCCAGACTAAACAATTCCATTATTCTATGATTCCATACTTACCAAAACATCTAATAATTCCCAGTGGCATCCTACACACGGATCTGTCACTGGACTACCATGAGCAGAGTTCATAGTCCCACATGAGGACAGCTTTTAGACCGGTACTAAGCTTGAAGGCAGTTTTAGCACTGGCCTTACAGGTATCAACCTCTTTGGTCAGCAGACTTGACAGCAGTTTAGCCTGCTTCATGTTGGAGGCACACAGATCATAGATTATGGATGTCATGTACTGCTACAGACACCCCTTGGGCAAAAGATTATTCTATCAAAGGATACTCTGACTAAACAAAAGGCTTTGAAGTTGTACAAAACTTGAAGAGGTTTCAATTTGTACATTCAGGCTTCTCACTGACACTAAATGGTTTTTTAGAGCACTTCACACATTCAAGATGACAATCCAGCCTCTACTAGAATGGTAACTAATCTCAGAAGGGGAAAGCACTGTACTGTTACATTAACCTTATTTCTGAAGAAAAGTTGCCACCAAGATGCACAGAACAGCAGCTATTTAAATTATAATGTCACCTCTGCTATTTTAATAGTGCAAGCCACCTGACACTGACTCTTCCCAGTGTTCTCTAACAATTCCTTTCCTGCAACTCTCCAGAGCCTGGTGCTATTCTACTGATCTCTTCTTAACATCAAATTATTAGTTTGACAGGGAGAGGAACTGGAAAGTAAATATATCAGCTATGAGAAAAACTGCTACAGTTTAAGTGTAGAGCAAGGCTTCATTTCCCATTTCCCATAAACTGAATGTCAGGCTATATTATTAAAACCTCAAGACTTTGAAAAAGCATGATTTTAGCCAATTGTCAGCAGTTATTTCTATTCAAACAAAGTTGAAGGGTTCAAGCAGATTCACTGTATTTACTAAGACTCACCTTTCCCTAAGCAGCTGGAGCTGAAATTTATTAGCCAGTTTCATGAGCTCTGTCAAGAAGATATCATCTTCTCTGAGCTCCAGTTCATCTGTGTAGATCCACCTCAGCATTGCCATGGTTACCTCTGGGTCAGCATCTGCTGCAGGGAGCAACAGCATTAATGAAATACCTAAAAACAATTTCCAGCTCAAGTAGTTGCTGTTCCTTTGACTGTTGAAAGTCACAGCTACTACGAAAAAAGCCTTGTTGAAACTGTACTGCTTTAGTTCAACCAAGATGGTAAAAGAGAGGCAAAACTGGGGAAAAGGTGAAACTCATGACAATGTTGGCACCAAGCTGGAAAACCTTATTCCACTGGAACACTGTGCAGAATGCAGGGAGCCCTACAGCATCTCCTACCTGCTACACAAATGCTGCATATTTAGGGGCCAGTGATGCCCCTACAAAGTCCTTGGTCCCTCACATATGGCCAAATACAAATCTCCATTTGACAAGCACAAAGCCCCTTTTTGATTTAAGAATCCTCTCTCTATATTCTCTATATTCTATGTTCTGAACTGCTGCCTTCCAAAGGTACCTTGTTACACCGTGGAAATGACTCCAAAGCGCTTCCAGCTGCTGGGAACCATTTCCAGGGAAGGTGCAAAAGTGCCAGTTTAAGGAGCAGCTCAGATTTCACGTGTTTACAAGACTGATCACAAACTGATGTTTTACGTAGCGAGAAAACTCAAACCTGTACCACAGGACACTACACAAGCCCAGTGGCCAAGGACCTTTGTCACCTAATCACAAGTGTAGTGACAACCCTTCTCACAAGGATGAAGATGAGTATAACTCCAGTAAGAACAATCACACCATTCATTTAGAAAACTAACCTCAGCCCTTTAAGCTGTTTTGTTTTTAAAATGAAAAAAAAATTAAAATTAAAAACCTTTGAGAGACTGAAACACCCATCCTAAAACATCTTTAGATGTGCAGAGCACCAGCAGCCCTTGGCATGAACAGCCTCCCAAGAATCAGGAGGTTTGAGTAAGGCAAGTATTTTTTTGCCAAACTTGAAGCAATCAGAAAACCTACTTGAGATTCACAATCAGCTCTGCCTTGGCAGAGGTAAGAGTGCTTCTTCTCCCTCTCAATAAGAGAACATGTGTTCATCTCTTTCTACCCTTTAAAGATTAGAAAATTCTACAGGTCACATGAACTCTAAAGACACTCAACTGCTGTCTGTATTTTGGAGATAAGATTCAGGCAATCTCAGCTTGCAAGTTCTTAAGAGAATAGCCCTTAAGAAAACCACAACAACATCCAGGGAGCAGCTTGTTGCTTGTTCCAGCTACTCCATGACCTAATCCTTGTGGCATTTCTCAAATTTTATAAAAAATTCAATTTTACAGTGGAAAGCATCATTTACTAGCACTTCTTTTAAGCATCATTATGTAGCAGGAAGTGTTTGCAGTGTTAAACATGTAAGACTGCACGTAAGTTGAGATTTTTCAGCTTAGCTGTGGAGCTAGAAATGCTGTGCACTGCCCACTGGTAACACTTCAATTAACATAAGAGCTTTTTAGTAATAATTTTTGTTAGCACAGCACTCAAATTAAGAACTCCTTGGCATCTGTTTTCTTGTGGCTGCAGAAAGACCCATCAATCATGGTGCAAGGAAGCCCGTGCTGCCTCATGAAACCAGCTTGCTGTGACTTGCTCCTTTCCAGTTTGTCTGCACTTGGGATCCATGATAAGATTTAAGTGCAGAAAGTGAAGCCGGTGCTTAATATTCAACATGCCAGTCAGCAGCCTGCTTAACTTCATACCTGGTTTTAATGCTCATAAATTAATTGTATAAGGCTCTTCCACACTGTTAAGGGCAGAAAAGCCTGTCAAGAAGTTCAGTCTGCAGAAACACTGCCCAGGGTAGGTACATGCAAGAAACAGCCACAGCAGAACAAAACACTCATGTAGAAGATGGGTCTTTTAGAAACCTTCTTTTCCTCACCTGTTTTGCAAAGGTATCAAAGTGCCAAAGCAAACACCTTTAATAACATCAGTATTTGGATTCACTTCCCACACACACTATGTTAACAAGCAGCCAGGTATTTCCATGACACACTTCAGAGAAATGATGCACACTACCTCAAAAAGCCCTGTCCTTAGAAAGGAAGAAGTCAAGTTCCTCCAAATAGACTTGTTTTTCATTATGTTTAGTGAACTCTAGAAAAGACAAACAGGCCACCAATCTCAACCCCTGTTTGTTAAAGAGAAAGAAGGCGGGTTATTGATTTAACCAGCACTAAACCCCCAGGTCACCAGCTCAGCACCACGTTTCAGAGGCAATGAAATCCGTAACCAGCAGATCAAGCACCACTTTCAGTGGACAGCACTGGTCTGGAAGGCACACAGGTAACCTTCCCCCCCACAGGCCCTTTCCCCAGTCACCCTAAAGGCAATCAAAGCATCACATTACTCAGCAGGGACTGACCTGACAGATCCAGCTCCTCGGTTGAGGCGAGGTTGGCGAGGCTCCATGTGTCACTGCGCGCCGCCAAGACAAATTTGTGAGCTCTGATGTGCTTGTCCCCGACCTTTATCTTCAGATCACTGAGAAAAGAGCATCAACATGTATAATACAGACTCCCCCTGTGCTTGGACACTGATGGATTCAGCATCTCCACATGTCCTGGTATCCACATTTAGGTTCAAGTTGTTGGACACTTAAAACACATTTAATTTGTTAAGCAGAACACGACAGAGACAATTCTTATTTTTCTAGGGAGAAATGCAATCAGTCTTTAGTATTTCAAGTGCTTGGTTAGGGTTTGTTTTTTTTTTTTTAACCACTTCAGAACGAACAGCAAGAGGATTACTGCAGAAGTTAGGAAAAGCCAACAATCTTGAGGTTAAATATTTATGTCACAGTGTCCATACTAATACTGTCAGCTAAGCACCAATGGTTTCAGGCAAGACCAGCAAGAGCACAATGCTGTTTGACAGCAGTCTGAGTGCAAGGCAGAATCCCCAGCTCCCAGGAGACCAGCTGTCAAGAACACCAATTTCATTCTGACCCCTTTACACCAGGTTATTCTCTGTAGTTAGAAAATACCTGCCCCGCTTATTTTAAAAGCCCCACGGCTTGCAAATGTTCTGGCTGTGTAGCTGTGCTTTGCAGACCATTTTGTAACCCAAAGCTATAAACTACAGGACAAAACAGAGATGTTACTTCACAAAACCTGCACTGGGACTCGCCACAATTTCATGATTTGCAGGTCCTTTCAGACAAGTGTTCTACGCCTTTGAAGCTGAACAGAAATAAAGTGATCCAACTCTTCCGGCATATCCTACCTAATAAATCTTTCACCCAGCAGGCTACAATGAGTTCTTGCAGGCACAGACCCTTCTCTCAGGGAGGCTTCGTGAAGAGATGGCAGGGCAAGGAGGTTGAACCAGAATAGATTTTCCCCTTACATGACTAAACTCCTTTACTATCTTGGCATTGCTTTCAGTAACAGCAAAGAAATTGATAAATATCACTGTAGTTTCAGAACTAAATCAGTTCAGGGATCTAGAGTATTAAAGGTGATCCTTAATGTGCCTATGGAAAAGAAACCATTAAACCTAATTATGTGTTGAGATTCAAAAATACAGTATCATTTGTATCACTGCATCACATACCACTAATACAGCCAGACAAGCCAAGTTAATCAGGCTTCTTTACATACAAGAGGAGCACAGAACTGGCTTCAAGGAAAGAGCCTTTCAAGAAATTAGGGTTTTCTAGATATGTTGTGTTATTATTCCATCAACTAGACCAGTTCAAAATTACTTCTGCTCAGATGGAGCTTGGCTATTGATAGTGATTATGGTCAGTTTTCTCGGAATTTGTCTTAAGTGCCAGTCTTGGAGACAAACTTCTGCTTAGAGCTCTTGAATCAAGAACTGGATTCAGTGTGCCGCCTGATCTTTCAACTGCAACTATTTCACACCATGCAGCAAAGGACTTCCCCTAAGACCAGGGCCTGGTGCAGCCATGAAAATCCAAGGTCCCAGAGGGGGATCCCTCACCTGTACTGCTCCTGCTGGTAGAGCTCAGCCACAATGGTGAGAAGTCGACTGATGAAGGTGTCGCTGGCACTGTCCTGGTTGGCCTCCACAGCCAGGAGGCTGCATCTCCTCTCTGTGTCCACCAGCTTCTTCTGCAGCTTCACATACTCCTGGCGGAGGAGCATCAGGTGCTTTTCCAGCTTGGCCACCTCCTCTGCAAGGCACAGGGTTACTCCAGGTAAGGCTGAGACATGCACATCTTTGTTCAGTGTCTGAGGGGAACTCACCCTCAGATTACACATGGAGTTAATCGTACAGCACTTCAGGAAGAGTCTCTCCTCTTCCACTGTACTTGAATATCTCACCCTCAATATTAAACCTTCTATTTCATATAATTTCCAGAAACACATCAAAAAACACAATAAAGTGATAGAGGCCACTTACAAAGAAAGTTCCGAACCCTGTTTTGTCAGGAATGCTGTGAGCTTTGTAAAGCCACGGGAGTCCATGACTGTGGGAACTATAGTGGGGTAGAGTACCAACTCTTTGGTTCTTACCCATTTTTTCAGGCTAGTTAAGATGTCATTTGACTTTACAGCTGGGACTTAAAACACAAGTGAGCATTAGAACAGTTGCTGAAGTACCGTATCTGTCTTAGCTACTGTCAGCTAAGAAACACCTTCAAAATCTAACCAATGATTTTAAGTGGGAAAGTTCCTACAAGATTACTCCCTACCAGCCAGGAATTCATCATTCCATGACTTTCCCTCAAATATTTACTAAATGTCACTAATACAAACAATGAGAAACTGAGCTCTGTTGATCAGAGCTTTCTTCTTGCTTCTGTAGAAACGTTCAACAGCACAGCTGACCTTGGCCTTGCAGACAGAACACCTCCTTCAGCCTCTCCTCTACCAACTCTGCAGCAAATGCTCCCTCCTAAGTCTTTTAACTTAACTACTGCAATGGATAAACAGAAAGCAACATTTTTATTCTGTGTCTGTACTAGTATTCCATGAAGGTACTTCCTTCAACAGCCTTTTTATTCAGCCTCATCCTTTCAAATTTCATAGATATCATCTCCTTTGGGATAGCTTCCCTTTTCTATTGAAATATGCTGTGATTTCAGAATTGTGCCACACCAATCCTCAAAAGAGGGTTTGAAATCCTGCTGCGGTCATTCTTTTTATCTGAAGATAAATGTAGTGTTGGTGTTCTCAGAATTAGAAGGGCACATCTATTGAGCAATAGCTTCCTGACTGATTCATAAGGAAGGTGTCGGGGGCACAGAGCAAGTCCTACTGTTACAGCAGGGAAAGCAGGAGTCTGACAGGAACCCAAAGACACTGAGAACTGCACCAAAAATTAGAGCATGAACATCACCACTGTCCACACAGTTTTAGGTGCCATACAAATTCAAATGCCAGGAATAAGCTGGCCACTGAACCTCACACACAGCACACATCCCCTCAGAGAAACACCACACCTCCCAGTCAAGCCCTGGGAGTGGGAAGGTGGGAATAAAGAACCAGTACCAGAGGTAACATCTCAAACAGTGCCATTCTACCCAGGTCAGCTCCCCGGCTCCAAATTAGCCTCAATTCAATAGGGCACAAGGCAGAACTGCCTTAAAACCCAAAAAAGCAGTAACTGAAGCTTTGTGCATCACTGACAATCAGGCTTGTTCCTGCTGCTCCCAGGGCAATCCCAGACAATCCCTACTGGCAGTGAAAGCACCTCAAGGAACCAAAGCTTTGAGAAATCCTGTTTCAGACCGACAGCATAGTCTTCCTGCAACCCCAGTGAGGAGGATCAAGAGGTATGTGCTTACTGTAACAATCACAAGAGTTGTAAAATAAGAGTTTCTGTTATTCTACATGACAACCTGCACACCTGTTGTGTAGTGGCCGCACTTGAGGACAATACTTGATCTCAGAGCACATTTCAAGTGCACGTTCAAGACAGATCTCAACATCCAGTTAACCAACACTCACTGAAAGGAGAAAAGCCTCCAGTTTTCCCCAGATATCGTTCACTTAAAGAGTGAACAAGTAAAATACACAGTTACTGCGGGCACACACCCCCCTAATGAAGATCTTTGCCTCAACACACTGGAAGGACAGATTCAGGAAGACACCAGTAAGTCTCTGGCTAACCATCAATCCAAATTACTCAGAGATGCCTGTGTTCAGCAGAGAGGGATACACAAAGCGACTCCCCTTCTGAGGTACTGAGTTCCCAGAGGGGCAGGCAAGAAAATAAAAGCAGTGTTTGTTAACAGCTCTCTGGCAGACAGACCAGCACCTCATGAAGTGGCAGTTTATATTCCACATCAAAGACTTCACAGAGGACTTCAGGAAAGGTCACTGAAATTTTCTTACAGGAGAAGGCAAGAAAGCACTTGAGAGCGACTGGATAGTTGAATGCAAAGAGATAAGCAGGGAGGCAACAGGCAATGGGGAGACAGATAGCACATCCCAAAAACTAGAGGGAGGGTCTAGTGGAAGCTTGCATTGCAGAAACGAGTAGAACTGTAAAAATCCAGGTGCTTTTTAACTCCCATTAGACTAAATTAATTTGAATGGTGTCGCTGACACCCTTCCAGCACAACAGCAGCACTCCCGGAGCTCTGCAGAGCTCACCAGAGCCTGACAAAAGGACCCATCACGCTGCCCATCCCACCCATCATAAAGCACTTCCAGAAGCAATAAAGACAAACTTTTGTTTACTTATGAAGCAGAACCCAGTGGAATACTTCAGAATAATAAATGATTTCCTTACCCCCTCGAGTCAGGTCCTTCCTCCACCGCTCCACACCCTGACTCTCAGCCCCCCAAGGCTGCACAAGCTGCTGCTTTCTTGTTCTGCCTCATTTTTGCCCACTTTTGATCTTCACCCTGACACCACCCCAAAGTTCTACAGCAAACTTCCTGATACTTCCCAACACTCAAGCCTTAATCCAACACTTTTTACCCACACCTGCATGTAACCTGCATGCAGACCTCTGGTATTAGTGGTACAGAAGTCACAGAAACTACAAATGCTCAGCCCCTGTCTTTATAAACTGTTCCATTTGTAGGTAGTAATTGCAGTAAGTCTAATTCAGGACTTTTGTACACAGAGACAACACCTCCTTAAGAAAAAGCACTGGGCTTTGAGCAAATGAGCAGAGTTTGACAAGCTCCCTTCCTCAATAAGCCTTCACTTTCCAGCTGGCTCTCCAATATCATCAGTTCTTAACCAGAAAAATGTTTCTGCATCTAATTGCCTTGTTTGAAGGGACAAAACGAGCCTCTCTATCAAGATACCCTACGGAACTGAGTGAGGAGAGCTACAACTCCAGCTTATTATTCCTGTTCACGAAGGACCATTCATTGGTCGTGTGCTTCCTTCAGCCAAAAGATCAGAGAATGACTTGAGTCAGGGAAGAATCTCTGAGAAGTACAGATGTCTGAACCAGGGCTTGCACCAACTGCAGGTTAATTCTGCAGAGCAGGACCCTGAGCCAGAGCCTCAGATCCTTGAGGGTCTCAGCGGGGAAAGTTTCAGTACCTGAAGCCCACTTGGACATTTAAAGCCCTCCAGAACTGGTCACTAGGGCTTAAAAGCAAGCCTAAGAGGCTGGTCAGCTAAACATGGAGCCGTGGTACTCCGGCACACAAGAAGTTAGGAGCTGCTGTAAGGATTTACTAAACCAGCCTGACTGCAGCATCCTCTCAGCTGATGCACGTCAGAGATCAGCATCTGCTACATCCTAGTCCCTCTTCCAGAAGTGGTCCTAAAATTCCTAACCCTAACCCACCACTGTCTCAGAGTCGCCCTTCAGGAGTTGAAGGCTGTGCTTTGGAGACTGGAAGCTCATTTCCTTTGCAACTCGCGGCATTTTAGCTCAGTTTGCCGACTCAGTTCCCTCCGAGGAGAAAAAGAGGAACCTCGCCTTGCAGAAACGAGCAGAAATGTAAAAATCCAGGAGTTTCTTTCCAAATCCCGTTAGACTGGACTGATCTGAACGGTGTCGCTGGCACCTTGCAGGCAGAGCAGTAGCACTCCAGGAGCTCTGCAGATCTCACCAGAGCCTGACAAAAGGGGTCGGGCACAGGTGACCAGGAGGCTGCAGCACAGCCCCGGGAGGCTCCAGGGAAAGCCGGTCAGGATGAGCTCCCCGGGACAGCCCGGGATGAGCTCCCCGGCCCGGGCGGCACCGCCCGCGGCTCCTCCCGACCCACCGCCCGTGGGGAGGGCTCGGTGGGACGTCCCAGCAAGCTCCCCCCGCCCGCAGCACCCCGGAGCCGCAGCGTCCCCACACCGTCCCCACACGCCGCCTCC